>JASEVX010000009.1:19247133-19350859 GCA_031761405.1 Serripes groenlandicus | reverse complement strand
GATGTTTTCCACTTTTTATCATAGGTTATCCATTCAATTATGGAGATTTTCTATGTTTTGACAAAATAAGTTCAAAGTCGTCTGCTGCAGAATTGCCGTATGAGGGAAAGGGTTAATTTTCCACATACAACGATTTTACAGCAGACAGCTTGCAAAAAATATAGATAAAGGTATTCTAAATCTCTAAAAAATGAAAGTAAAATAATTGAAAAGGGTTTGAAAACATTGTTGAAAAAGGAGAAATAGCTCATTATGAGCAATTTCTCCTTTCGCTTCAATATTTTCAAAATGTGTCTGCTGCAGAAGCATCAGTGTGTTACAATAACAATTTACATTTGTAGTCTGCTTCTCGTTGTTATCATGGTTCTGCAATGGCTTCCAGAAGACTTGGGCCGCGAATTCCTTTAGGTCATTTTTCTATGGCAAAGCAAATTTGAAGGTTTTTAACCTAAAAGATCCATTTTCGTTTCTACCTGATCATACACATATATATGAATTGTGAAAGTCTACGATCGGAGGTTTAGCAATTATTGCGATAATTGGTATAAATAGATTTTGACCTCTGTTATCTAAATAGGGCTAACTGTATTTTGCGGAACGGAACGGAACGGAACGAAACGGAACGGAACAAGTGATGGGGCACCAGACAGGGAATATCTGTTTTCATACTTATATATTGTACCTGCGTTTTAATCAACATTTAGTAATATCTGGTTCAGGAGGGACATACTGTTATTAACTGTCCCTTGTATGAGTCGACATAAATAAATAAATAATAAATCAAAGTTGTGTCTTTAATCACGTATGCATGTCTTTACTGTCATACGATAGAAATATCTATCATGTGCGGAGTTAAATCTATAACTCTGTGAAAGCTAGTGAGGAATAATCGGCAGATATTCATGAAGAACTGGTCAAACTAAAACCCATAGCAAGTGAACTTTGATTTACCTCCAGACGTCACTATTATGCACAGGTTACAAGAAATGAATAGTTATGTAGGTCGTTGTTCCGTTCCGTTCCGCAAAATACAGTTACCCACACGGGTAACTGTATAATGCGGAACGGAACGGAACAATATATATATATATATATAATTCCAACCATTAGGCAAGTGAACTTTGATTTACCGCTAGACGTTCCTATTTTGCACATCTTTACAAGAACCAGGGCTCGAAATCTGGTCATCTAGTCCCAGAGGCGAACACACGTCCGCGTCGCTACAAAACCTAGCTATGTAGCAAGGCAAGGCAATATAAGTTTTTCATTATACATTCACATATCTGCATATTACCTACCAAAGTGACAGACCCCTCTTCTACAAAGTCTCCCTCTTTATGGAAATTCTACCTCGAAACCTTTGCAGTTTCAACAACTACTAATCTCTTACATTACCATTGGTTATTTCCGTTGGGCGCAATTGCAACCTATCTGAAAAAGTTCGACCAAATCAGGGGTCGAACTCCAGACTTATTGTTCACATCGATATGCTAGGTATTCTAACCTGTGTACAATCGAACTCCCCACTACAGTTTTCTTTTTGTTACAGTCCGTCTTGCCACATATGTTTGAACCTATTTGTGAAAGATGATCAAAGTTTGTCAAAGTGACTATGTGCAAGCGGTGCTTTAGAAACACCACGTGTAGAGAAAGATACCAATGCATGCGCACCCATGCTCGAAACAATAAAGGTTTAATCTGTGCTCTGAATGAGCTTTCAAACATCTGATTGGTTGATTAACACACATTTGTAGAAGTAAAGAGTGTTCTCTAACTTAGCAGTCACGTGACAGTGCCAGTTCAACGTGCAGGAGGAATATTCATTTATTGGTTATTTCGGTTTTATGCTGTTTCAATAATATTCCAGTTGCAAATTCTCAAATGAATATTGTAAAAAGGTAAGAATCTAAAGCATGCAGAATCAATTAACTAAATCGTTATACGTGTGTTGTGTTTTGTGAATGCATTTTTCGAATATTTTTTTTTTTTTGTGGTGGGAGCGGGGGGGGGGGGGGGGGGGGGGGGGGGGGGGGGGGGTGACTCGAACACATAGTAAGTGAACTTTAATTTACCTCTAGACGTTACTATTATGCACATGTTGCAACTAATGAATAGTTATGTATTTCATTGTTCCGTTCCGGGCTCAGGAACTTTGGGGTGATCTGAACGGGCTTCAGTTGAGCAGGTGCTTTGGATTCTTTTAGTAGTGGCAGCTTTAGCACACCCTGTTTGTCTGGCTCTACCCTTCCTTGGAGGCATGATGATCTCAAGGATGAGAGATGGTTACGATGTTTGTCACAATTGTTGTGGAGTTCGTCTTCACAGCTTGAAGCGGTGAACGAGATTGAGGACTGGCAGAAACGTACCGGGTTTTTATATCCGTCCGGTTAGGACGTGATTGCAATTACGTTCTGAACGGACCAGGAATGAGAAGAGGACGTTCTTAGAATGAGTTCGACTGTCTCGGTCGAGTTACGAACTTGTTAGAACGGATTTCGACGTATAAGGAACGTAGTAGAACTAGTTGTGAACGGGTTCGAACTGACTAAAGACGAGTTTGAACTGGTTGGAAACGGTGTCCCCATGAGGAGAATGGGGCAATTTTACCCGATCTGAACTTTATATAACGGGACTGTAGACGGGATAAGGACTAGATGGACGTATTGGGAACTGTTTGTGAACTAACTATGCTCGTTTTATATACATTTTCCTGCTAAATCTACACGTTCTAGCCAGTTCACAACCCGTTCTACTATTTTTGTAGGACGGGGTCGGACGTTCTGAGAACTAGTTTGGTGTAACGGAAGCATTAGCAGTCACGTGACAGTGACAGTTCAACGTGCAGTAGGAGTATATAAGATCAAGATCAGCTAGTGCATCCGCCCAGTCTGATCAAGATCTACTGTTGATACATGTTGTTTTGAACCCATAGCAAGTGAACTTTTATTTACCTCTAGACGTCACTAGTATCCACATGTTACAAATAATGGATAGTTATGTAGGTCGTTGTTCCGTTCCGTTCCGTTCCGCAAAATACAGTTACCCACACAGGTAACTGTATAATGCGGAACGGAACGGAACAATATATATATCTTTATATTAATTGTTGAAAGAATAATCACATTATAAGTAGTTCATTATCAAATGAATATTGTTAAAAGGTAAGAATCTAAAGCATGCAGAATCAATTAACCAAAGCGTTATACGTGTGTTGTGTTTTGTGTCGTTTTGTGTCGTTTTGTGTCGTTGTTCCGTTCCGTTCCGCAAAATACAGTTACCCACACAGGTAACTGTATAATGCGGAACGGAACGGAACAGTATATATATATCTTTATATTATATGCTGAAAGAATAATTACATTATAAGTAGTTCATTATCAAATGAATATTGTCAGTGTGCGTATACCACGTGACTTTGACGTCACAAATGCTACGGTGCACAGAAGTATTTTACTTCGGTTTAGAAGAAAAAACAAAGATAACTTTTTTATTTCTTCATCATTTTTAATGAAACTTGGCGCAGTCTACGTCGCTTACAGAGCCCTATCTCAGGTTTTTCAACGGAGTTTGATAAGTGGTTTAGTTTCTCCAAACACTTCTATGAACCTTTTCTCAAAATTTATCAATATCGCCGACAGCCGGAGCATTACCCAAACTGGATTTTGAGAACAGGTTCGTCAGAGTGTTTGAAAAAACTAGACCACCAATCAAACTCCTGTAAACAACCGGAGATAGGACAATGTAAGCGGCGTAGACTGCGCGATGTTTCATTAAAAATAAAGAAGAAATAACAAAGTTACCATTGTTTTTACATTCTTATCAAGAGCAATTGTGGCTGTCTTGTGGAGGGGAAACTCGAACCCATAGCAAGTGAACTTTGATTTACCTCTAGATGTTACTATTATGCACATGTTGCAAGTAATGAATAGTTATGTATTTCATTGTTCCGTTCCGTTCCGCAAAATACAGTTACCCACACAGGTAACTGTATAATGCGGAACGGAACGGAACAATATTAATGGACTCTGTACCAGTTCAAATCCAAATATTAAACACATATGTTATAACAACGTGCATACTAGTGACGGTGTAATAGGATTTAAAATGACTTTTAATAATTTTATTCCAAAATTTAATCGACTAGATTATCAAAATGTGCAATGTATTCCGAGTATTTTTAGCCAGGTTTTTCCGAAGGAAAAATCTGGTTATTAGTTTGGCGAAGTCGGCGGGCGGGCGGTTGGGCAGTTGGGTGGGCGGGCGGGCGTCAACTTTCCTTGTCCGGACCATAACTTTGCCATGCATAGAGATATTTTCAAATAACTTGGCACACACATGCACCATATCAAGACGATGTGCCAAATGCAAAAAAAAATCTGTAGATTCAAGGTCAAGGTCACAGTGATAAGAAATAGACTTTAATTGAACTTTTCTTGTCCGGACCATAACTTTGTCATGCATAGAGATATTTTCAAATAACTTGGCACAAACATGCACCATATCAAGACGATGTGCCAAATGCAAAACAAATCTGTAGATTCAAGGTCAAGGTCACAGTGATAAGAAATAGACTTTAATTGAACTTTTCTTGTCCGGACCATAACTTTGTCATGCATAGAGATATTTTCAAATAACTTGGCACAAACATGCACCATATCGAACCCATAGCAAGTGAACTTTGATTTACCTCTAGATGTTACTATTATGCACATGTTGCAAGTAATGAATAGTTATGTATTTCATTGTTCCGTTCCGTTCCGCAAAATACAGTTACCCACACAGGTAACTGTATAATGCGGAACGGAACGGAACAATATTAATGGACTCTGTACCAGTTCAAATCCAAATATTAAACATATATGTTATAACAACGTGCATACTAGTGACGGTGTAATAGGATTATGTATTAAAATGTTTTGTCATCGGTTTTGTGAATGATGGTGAGTGTTCGGGTCCGTTGTTTAGTGTCTAACTTTGTTGAGTAGAAAATAACAGCAAACTCGCTATGGGTTATTCCATGTAATTTTGTTCGTAACCACACAATGCATTCACCCGACAAACCCATAACAGAACTTCTTTATATTAATTGTTGAAAGAATAATTACATTATCAGTAGTTTATTCTCAAATGAATATTGTTTTCTTCTGAGAAGAAAACAATATTCATTTGAGAATGAACTACTGATAATGTAATTATTCTTTCAACAATTAATATAAAGATATATATATATATATATATATTGTTCCATTCCGTTCCGTTCCGCATTATACAGTTACCAGTGTGGGTAACTGTATTTTGCGGAACGGAACGGAACAACGACCTACAGAACTATTCATTACTTGTAACATGTGCATAAAAGTGACGTCTAGAGGTTAATCAAAGTTCCCCTGCTATGGGTTCGAATCAACATGTATCAACAGTAGATATTGATCAGACTGTTTGTATGCACTAGCTGATCTTGATGTTATATACTGTTCACAGAAGCCAACTTTTAGCACCGCTTGCACATAGTCATGTTGACAAGCTTCGATAATCTTTCACCAATAGGTTCAAACGGACGAGTGTTCGCCTCTGGGACTAGAGGACAGAATTCGAGCTCTGGTCGGGTCGAGTTTTTTTCAGATGGGTTACACGTTGATGATCTAGCAGATGTAATGTTACTGAACTACACGTGAAAGCGGTGTTAAGTACCAAACATTCTAACTATTCATACAGCTAACAGACACTTCGAAAAAAAAAATAGGTTTAAAGATGAAAAAAATATTCACTTGAGTTCTTACTCGGAATTTCATTAATATTGAGTGAGGTTTAATTAAGAATATTGACCGCATCGATGATGTAGTGGTAGAGCGTTCGCCTCGGTGCGGGAGGTGTCATTTTCTATCCCTGACCGGGTCATACCAAATACTTTAAAAATAGTAGTAATGACTTTCCCTCCTTCGCGCTCAGTGTTGTGGGGTTAGCATGACGACTGACTCCCTGGTGTCAAGATAAATAGACAAGTAGTGCTGGTAACTTACCCAGGAAACACCGTGATATAACTGAAATATATTGTTGAAAGCAGCGCAAAACCCCAAACGAACATTGAATTCATTGAAACGGAACGACCTATAAAACTATTCATTTCTTATAAAGATGTGCATAATAGGAACGTCTAGCGGTAAATTAAAGTCCATTTACCTAATGGTTGGAATATATATATATATATATTGTTCCGTTCCGTTCCGCATTATACAGTTACCTGTGTGGGTAACTGTATTTTGCGGAACGGAACGGAACAATGAGATACATAACTATTCATTACTTGCAACATGTGCATAATAGTAACGTCAAGAGGTAAATCAAAGTTCACTTGCTATGGGTTCGAGTCCCCCCCCCCCCCCCACACCCCCCCCCCCGCCCCCACCACCATTTTTTTTTTAAACATTCGCAAAATGCATTCACAAAACACAACACACGTATAACGATTTAGTTAATTGAGTCTGCACGCTTTAGATTCTTACCTTTTTACAATATTCATTTGAGAATGAACTACTGATAATGTAATTATTCTTTCAACAATTAATATAAAGATATATATATATATATATTGTTCCGTTCCGTTCCGCATTATACAGTTACCTGTGTGGGTAACTGTATTTTGCGGAACGGAACGGAACAACGACCTTCAGAACTATCCATTACTTGTAACATGTGCATAATAGTGACGTCTAGAGGTTAATCAAAGTTCCCCTGCTATGGGTTCGAATCAACATGTATCAACAGTAGATATTGATCAGACTGTTCGTATGCACTAGCTGATCTTGATGTTATATAATGTTCACAGAAGCCAACTTTTAGCGTTTCTCATGCGCTGGCTCATACATCCCCGTTGCAACTGGAATATTATTGAAACAGCGTAAAACCGAAATAACCAATAAATGAATATTCCTCCTGCACGTTGAACTGTCACTGTCACGTGACTGCTAAGTTAGAGAACACTCTTTACTTCTACAAATGTGTGTTAATCAACCAATCAGATGTTTGAAAGCTCATTCTGAGCACAGATTAAACCTTTATTGTTTCGAGCATGGGTGCGCATGCATTGGTATCTTTCTCTACACGTGGTGTTTCTAAAGCACCGCTTGCACATAGTCACTTTGACAAGCTTTGATCATCTTTCACAAATAGGTTCAAACATATGTGGCAAGACGGACTGTAACAAAAAGAAAACTGTAGTGGGGAGTTCGATTGTACACAGGTTAGAATACCTAACATATCGATGTGAACAATAAGTCTGGAGTTCGACCCCTGATTTGGTCGAACTTTTTCAGATAGGTTACAATTGCGCCCAACGGAAATAACCAATGGTAATGTAAGAGATTAGTAGTTGTTGAAACTGCAAAGGTTTCGAGGTAGAATTTTCATATAGAGGGAGACTTTGTAGAAGATGGGTCTGTCACTTTGGTAGGTAATATGCAGATTTGTGAATGTATAATGGAAAACTTATATTGCCTTGCCTTGCTACATAGCTAGGTTTTGTAGCGACGCGGACGAGTGTTCGCCTCTGGGACTAGATGACCAGATTTCGAGCCCTGGTTCTTGTAAAGATGTGCAAAATACATGTAGGAACGTCTAGCGGTAAATCAAAGTTCACTTGCCTAATGGTTGGAATTATATATATATATATATATTGTTCCGTTCCGTTCCGCATTATACAGTTACCTGTGTGGGTAACTGTATTTTGCGGAACGGAACGGAACAGCGACCTACATAACTATTCATTACTTGTAACCTGTGCATAATAGTGACGTCTGGAGGTAAATCAAAGTTCACTTGCTATGGGTTTTAGTTTGACCAGTTCTTCATGAATATCTGCCGATTATTCCTCACTAGCTTTCACAGAGTTATAGATTTAACTCCGCACATGATATATATTTCTATCGTATGACAGTAAAGACATGCATACGTGATTAAAGACACAACTTTGATTTATTATTTATTTATTTATGTCGACTCATACAAGGGACAGTTAATAACAGTATGTCCCTCCTGAACCAGATATTACTAAATGTTGATTAAAACGCAGGTACAATATATAAGTATGAAAACAGATATTCCCTGTCTGGTGCCCCATCACTTGTTCCGTTCCGTTTCGTTCCGTTCCGTTCCGCAAAATACAGTTAGCCCTAAATAGAACATAAGAATTTAGTTTATTATGTGAACACGGATAATCGTGGATGATTTGATGTGCAAACCTTGGTTATCACCATGACATCAATGACTGGACATTGTATCGTGTACAAGCACAACTTTTTTAGATAACATACAAATACCCAACAAAGTAGAATAGTCCAAAAATTAAAAGTAAAATAACCCGGACATGATTACAAAATTCATTTATATACAATGGGCAGGCTTCCAGGAGACTTACGGACAAGAAAGTAAATGGGGGAAAATCCTGATCAGACTGAATTGCTGATCTCGGTATTCACCTGTCCCAAAGTCTCTAAAGTAGGTTTTTAACCCTTTCCCTCATACGACAATTATGCAGCAGACGACTTTGAACGTATTTTGTCAAAACATAGAAAATCTCCATAATTGAATGGATAACCTATGACTAAAAGTGGAAAACATTGTGGCAAAAGGAGAAATTGCACGTTTTGTGCAATTTCTTCTTTTGTCACTATGTTTTAAAAAAGCCGCCTGCTGCAGAGACGTCAGAAAGCGTCTATATGAGGGAAGGGTCAAGTGTTTAAAATTGGCTCACATGATTATAATCTTCAGGTATTTTAACCCATTCCAACATACAACAAATCTGCAGCAGATGAATTTGAAAAACATCTTGGCAAAACATGAAAAATCTCTTATATATATGCAAGTATAATAATTGAATAGTGTTGAAAACATTTAGGCAAATTGTGAAATTGCTCATAATTAGCAATTTCACCTTTTGTCACAATGTTTTCAAAAGTCGTCTGTGACAGAGGCGTCAAAGTGAGTGTATGAGGGAAAGGGATAACAAGACGTGCACAGTCGAAGTTCAGCGTGCAAGGTTCACGCTTTCCCACATACAGCACATCTGCAGAAGACTACTTTGAACATTTCTACTCAAAAATATGGAATTTCTCTATAAATGAAAATATTTCTTTTATGGAAAATTGTTGAAATTATCATTATTTCTTCTTTTGCCACAATGATTTCAAAAGTCATCTACTTCAGATGTGGGAGAGGGTTAAGTGGGCTTATTTCTATTCATGATTTTCCAAAGAGATCCGTTAATTTAAATCAACCTTTTCACACACACACACACACAACAAATATGCAGCACATGTAAACTATTTCATCAAAAACATGGAAAAACCTTTTTGTCACAATGTTTTTAAGCTGTTAGAAAAGGACAAGAAGCATATCGTTTTGATATAATTTTTTCCTGTTTTATTTAGTTTGATCTACAACAAAGAAGACGACGACATATATGCAGGTGGAATTAGTTTTTTTTTTTATTGAAGAATGGAACATTCAAGGAGCAGAGGTACAGCTAATTTCATTAACCCTTTTCCTCATACGATATTTCTGCAGCAGACGACTTTGAACGTATTTTGTCAAAACATAGAAAATCTCCATAATTGAATGAATAACCTATGAAAAAAATTGGAAAACATTGTGGCAAAAGGAGAAATTGCACGTTTTGTGCAATTTCTTCTTTTGTCACTCTGTTTTTTAAAAATACGTCTGCAGAGGCGTCAGAAAGCGTCTATATGAGGGAAAGGGTTAACCCAAAACATTTTTTAACATGTAGAGGTACAATAAATATTCTTTTCATTAATACAGAATTTCAAAATGTTTACTTACCATTGAAAGTAATCTATTGTAGATTGTTTGTAAGTTAGAAAGGTTAGACAGAGAGAAAAGCAGTAAGAAATGGACTAACTGTTTACTTTGTATAGACCTCTTTTGATGCGTCTGAAGAAGGCCAATTAGGGAAACAATGTGGGGAAAAAGGATAAATTGGCCTATTCTCTTTTCTCCACAATATTTCATCTCCAAAACAAGTCTATGATTTCAATTTTGCTCATTTAACAATTTTTTCCCGAGATGTTTTCAATGCAGGCGACACTTCAAATGCCGTATGTCAGTTCAACAACCATTATCCGGTGTACATTTAAGTATTATTTTTTTAAGTTTTAAAAACTTTTAATGTCTTACATTGATTGTTGTTGATTTTTCAATACCGACATATAACAACAAATTTGCAGCACACAACTTAAAAATCATTTTGACAAAAATATTGAAACTCTTTCTAAATCAAAGTATTAATATTGAATAGAGTTGAAACATTGAGGCAAAAGGAGAAATTGCTCATATTAAGCAATAGTTTCTTTAACCATTCTATTTTCATAAATCATCTGCTGCAAATGCACCTAAATGCTTCTGTATGTGGAAAAGGGGTTTAATACAGACTTTCAGATACAAAGCAAATTATGTTCTAGTAGAAAGAACCAGTTATTACTTCTTTGAGATTTGGAACACTTTGATAACATTAGATTCGTCCATACTGACATACAGCTTCTTTTTGGTACATCCTGTTGCTAGAAGAGCATAGGGCTTTTTAATGCCATGGCTCTTATCAAGGAAAACCTGTTTAGCTGAAACCATTGGCAACAGAACATACACAACATTGCGTCCCTTGTCACACACATACAGGTTGCCGTCAATTGAAACACTGACACCTTTCAAATCTATGAATCCAAAGTCACGATGTTTTCTTACAAGACTTCCATCAAAACCTAGAATTGCTATCTGCCTGTCGGAGACGTAAAGTGTTTCTAGAGTTGGGTGCAGAGCTAGATGACACGGATGATCAAATGTATCGCCTCCAACACTTGTGATAGTCCTTAGAACTTCACCTGTTTCTCGAATCACTTTTATTACTGCTGGGTTTGTTTTGAAACTGACAAACAACTTTTCATCACGATAAGCAATTCCCCTACATTCAGCACCGATAGGACAGGCTATGGTTGGTTTGAACTGATCTGTATCTGTTATTATTGCTAGTGTACCTTTCCATGGCTGGGTAACCACAAGGTGCCTTCCAGTAAATGCTGCTTCATATGGAGGTGAATTCATTTGTGACCTAAATGTTATCTTGTAATTGTCGGTTATATCTATGATCTTCACACAACTGTTGGCAAAGTCACAGACGGCTATTTTCTGATTATGTATCATTGTCATGCCAGTAATGACACATGTCTGTTTGTCTGTAACGGCTTTGACATTAATTTCATTGATATATTGTCCAAACACCGAGGCTGGTGATTGAACTGCTGTTACACTGGTATTTTTATCTCTTTTTGCTGTGCTAGATGAAGCTGCCAATTTGACATCTTTTATTTTATTTGATGCTTTAGCTTGTGCAACATCTGAAACTCTGACTGGCTCTGATGCTTTGGCTTGTGTAACATCTAAAACTCTGACTGGCTCTAGCTTCTTGTTTGTCGAAGCATTCTTTGCAACTGGCCTATCACCATTTTCTTCAGATTTTTCATTGTGTGTGTTTAAGCTGCCAAACTGTTTGGCCTTTGCTTTAGCTAAGTTTAAAAAATCATTTGACGGCTGGAATTGATATGATGTTATTCCGGGTTTCTTTCCCATAATGTTTTCAAACACTCCTTGATATTCTTTAACACCATCGCTGCTCTTTCTTATGCATAGATACAATTGTGTACCTGGCCATCCAGTCTGTTCTTTTTTTTTAAAGTCTTCTTGTATACGTTTCAAGGTAAGTTCCAAATCTATAATATAATGAAAGATTTTATCCAGAAATTTATCGTCCTTCCTTTTCATTTGCTGAACTTGATGTATCAATGCTTTCTGGATAATATCAATCTTTAATACAAGCATGTCTCTAAATGATGTCACATCACTTATTGCTTTTTCTGCAATAACTTCAACTTGTTTCTTAAAACTTTGTATTTCAATCTTGCCAGTCTCAAGTTCATCTTTCAATGTGAATATGTCTTCGTTCAGTTGTTTACCGTTTGCCATATCAAATAATTCAGTGAAATTGTTTGGTAAATAAGTAATTTTACAAATTCTATGTTTCAATGTCATGCATACGCTACAACCCAACACTTTGTCAACTTCACAGTAATATTCAATTATTCTGTCCTCGTGTTCAGGGCATGTTTCTTCTTCAATCATTCTCTCACTTTTGACTTCATCCAGTTTCCCTTCTGATATTTCCTTGAGGCTGATTAGTCTATGACTTCTCATAGGTTTAGGACGCAGATGCATTTTGAGACACAACGCACACAAATAGTTTGTACAATCCTTACAAAAGCCCTCAGCTACAATTTGGTCCCCAACTTCCATGCACTGTTCGCAAGTCTTCACCTTTGTTGTAGGATTGTTGTCAATTCTTGTATCACATAGGACATTTTCAGTTTCTTCCTTGATAAATTCACTTATATCTTTAATGTCTGTGCTTAGAACACTGTTTAAACTCTCACTTTTATCACTGCCTGGTTCACTTAATAACCCTTCCTTTTCATCAACGATGTTATCTGCTTGTAGATCATCGTTTAAACCCTTACTTGTACTGTTCCTTTCCACACATAGATCAACCTTCTCTTCTGTGTTTTGATGATTGTTTAAAGTCTCGCTTACACTAACATTTGAAGATGCGTTTTGATTTACTGTTTCGTCAGTGAGCTGTTGACTTTTACCATCATTGTCCATTATTCTTGATAAAGCTTCATTTTGGTTTACTATGACTTCAGTGAGCTGTTGACTTGTACAATCGTTGTCCATTATTCTTGGTAAAGCTTCATTTTGGTTTACTGTGACTTCAGTGAGCTGTTGACTTGTACCATCGTTGTCCATTATTCTTGGTAAAGCTTCATTTTGGTTTACTGTGATTTCAGTGAGCTGTTGACTTGTACCATCGTTGTCCATTATTCTTGGTAAAGTTTCATTTTGGTTTACTGTGACTTCAGTGAGCTGTTGACTTGTACCAGTGTTGTCCTTTATTCTTGGTAAAGATTCATTTTGAATTACTGTGTCTAAAGTGAGCTGTTCACGTGTAAGTTTGTTTGCCATTATGCTTTGTAAAGCTTCGATTTGATTTACTCTGACTTCAGTGTGCTGTTGACTTGTACCAGTGTTGTCAATTATCCTTGGTAAAGACTCATTTTGATCTACTGTGTCTTCAGTGTCTTCAGTGAGTTTTTCACTTGTAATGTTGTTACTCATTATTACTTTGTAAAGCTTGGGTTTGATTTACTGTGACATCAGTTAGCTGTTGATTTGTACCATCATTGTCCATTATCCATTGTAAGGTTTCATTTTGATCTACTGTGTCTTCAGTATCATCCATCAGATCTCACAGGCCATACTCTCTACCACATCCTCTTCCGCAAGACTTCAGAAAATGTTTATTGTGATCTGCAATACATGAATATTCATTAACCCGATAATGATGCTTTTAGAGGGCAAACAATAATTCCTAAATGGTTGCAACTTAGTATACTATTAGAATATTACATATAATTTTAAATGCAAACTAATCTTAAAAAGTGTCTGGATAAATTAGGGTGCCCCAAATATATAGTTTTTCCAACAATTCAAAGCATTAGTTAAACAACATTGAACTAGTGTGAGAACTTGCTCACTATGTGTGTCCCTTTGCCACGATGATTTCAAGACGTAAACAAAATGATGAGCTAAAAGTATCACTGTTACTTAAATTTAAAAAAAAAGCAATTGTCTGGAAAACAATGGGGTAAATACCCAATTCACTGAAAGAGTTATCTGTAGCCCTAATTACATCTATTTCTAAATGCAACTGCTTTTTTTCATCCGCATATGCTTTCAACGCAGATGGTTCTCAATATGTACTGTCCTTGGGAATAGATACAAGTTGGCTTTTTGTGAACAGTGTTGATCCAGATCAGCATGTGCATTTGCACAGTCTGATTATGACACAATTCATATATTACTTACACAAGCTGATTAGAAGATTATGTCTACATGTGTAGATATTGGTAAGACTGTGCAGATGACAGTGTACAGGCTGATCTACACCTACACTATTCAAAAATGCCAACTTGTATGTTTTTCCACTAATAGGCTCATATATATATATTTATTGCCTTAGAGGTAATCTAAAAGTAATTGGACTTGTGTTAAAAATAGTACAGACATGAAATAGAATAATAATAGTTTAACCCTTTCTAATCTACACTTACACTATTCAGAAATGCCAACTTGTATGTTTTTCCACTAATAGGCTCATATATATATATATTATATATATTGTCTTAGAGGTAATCTAAAAGTAATTGGACTTGCGTTATAAATATTACAGACATGAAATAGAATAATAATAGTTTAACCCTTTTCGACATAGAGACGCTTTCTGACGCCTCTGCAGCAGACGCCTTTTGAAAACATTGTGGCAAAAGGACAAATTACTCAAAACAAGAGTTGAAAACATTGTGTCAAAAGGGGAAATTGCTCTTTTTGTTTCAAAAGTTGTCTGCTGCAAATGTTTCGAAACGCGTCTACATCTGAGAAAGGGATATAAACCAGTCAAATATCTAATGATTGATAAATAAATATTTTGTTAAATTGTGAAAATCACGGAAAGAGTTACTTAAATCAAGTAAGGTATGTTTTTGTATAAATCGTATTCAGATCTAATACTTTATTTTTTACTTACAATCTATAATTTTAAAAAGTTTTTTGTTTGAAAGTTTTATAACTGCGGAAAACCTAAGATCATGTTGAAATTGAAAATAATAATAATCAACTTCTCCTTTTGCCACAGTGTTTTAAACTCTAGTTCACAGAGATTTTCCATATTTTTGCCGAGATGTTTTCAACGTTTCCTGCTGCGGATGTGTTATATGTGGAAAGGGTTAGTGACAATCTACCATCATGGTCCGGCAGCATTAAAAGTTTGCAGCTATAAAACATAATATCAAAAAGTAAATTGCGGGCAATGTTCTACATTTATATGTGCATAAGATCTTAAATTTTAACCCTTTCTATCATACAGATGCCTTTTGACGCCTCAGCAGCAGACAACTTGGGCAAAATCGTGACAAAAGAAGAAATTGCTCAAACAAGCAATTACTCCTTTAGCCACAATGTTTTCAACTTCTTTCAGTAATTATATCTTCATTTATAGAAACTTTCCATTTTTTTGACAGGCTGTTTGCAAAGTCATCTGCTGTAGATTTGTTGTATTGCTGAAGGGGTAAAGTTTAACCCTTTCCCTCAGACGACAATTCTGCAGCAGATGACTTTTAACATATTTTGTCAAAAAATAGAAAATCTCTATGATTGAATGGATAAACTATGACTAAAATTGGAAAACATTGTGGCATAAGGAGAAATTGCTCGTTTTGAGCAATTTCTTCTTTTGTGACTATCTTTTCAAAAATCCGTCTGCTGCAGAGGCATCAGAAAGTGTCTACATGAGGGAAAGGGTTAAACAGCTTCAAATTGTCTATGTTTATGTAAAATTCCAGTCAGCCTGCGTAGTTATCAACTTGTTTATATTGCAAAGGTTTATATTAAATTACCAAAATGCAATGACATTCAATGTATAAAATAACCAGAAAGGAGCACACATTAAAAGATCTACAAGCATGCTGCTACTTTTAATACTTCAGATCAACTCTTGTATCAGGAAAACATAATCTTAAGAGGTCTAGATAAGGAGGATTAAACTGGTGTTTACCCAACGATATCTCTCTTATGACTCAACCAAACGCTATGTTGTGGGTGCTCAAAAGAGTCGTCTCACTGAGATGATTCTTTTGAGTACCCACAACATAGGGTTTGAGGGTCATTTGGGGATGTGAAATACTCTTCTAATGTAGAGCTCTGATCCTTTCTAATCCATGTATAGGTAGGTTACTTGTAATAGAAAAGCCATTTGACCTGTTAAAATAGTTACCGGTACCTATTCATAATACAACTAATTTAATTTACCTTACCACTATTTAAAATGTTCCTTATATACGACAAGAAATGAATTTTCATGTTCTGTCTGTCATGTGGCCAAGTTCTCAGAGCAAACCAAATGACTCAAATGAACAAAAAGGAAATTAAGAATTGACAATAAAATATTTATTTATTTGCTACATTTGGTTTGATTATTTCCAAGTTTCTTCATACAGACTGTACATCTACATCCTGTTTATGTCTTTTGCAAATATATATATGTTCAACAGAGTTCGAAACACTGGCGAAACGAAAAAAAAATATGCTTATAGGATAATGGTTTAGTTCTCCATTTCAATCAATGTTGTCAGAATATGTCTCTATGTGGGAAAGGGGTAACTTCTATTTAAAGAGATTTTTTTATATAATTTCCTGGAGCAGTTTTCAAATTCGGCTGCTGTAAATTAGTTGTATGTCGGATATGTTAAAAGAGAAAAGTTCAATAATTATGTAAAGATTTCTTCATACCTTTAACGGCTCTGGAATAGAAACTCATGTGTCCTTATAGCCATGCCTGATCCTATCCGTTAAAATTCAATTTCTCTCCACTTTTCATGTACTGGTGCTATCTTTTCAAGGGACTCTATCAAGCTGTACAAATAGTTTTACACAAATGTGTCTCAAATACACAATGTACATGTTACCAGGGACGTAGATAAGACAGAGACATATAAACACAGTCAGAGATAAGCTACTCGAGAACAAAATCCTTCAAACGTCGTGTGGGTCAAGCGTCTACTGATCGAGATTTACAAACCACGTGATAATTACAGTGGATTCTGAAATTGACCGCGATATTTATTTTGTTGTAAAAGGAAGCGAGCGCTGGAAAATTGTTTTTACACATCTACGAAACTAAATAAGGTAAATTGTTTGTTAATTTTCGATGTTTTTATACGCCCGTTTAGAAAATACGGATCGTATTATAGTTTCACCTGCGGCGTACGGGCGGGCGGACGGCGTCCAGTATGTTGTCAGCTCAATAACTTAAGAAGCCTTTGTCCAATCATCACCAAATTGTGTCAGAATGTGTATTGGGATAATATCTCGAACAAGTTCGATAACTAGCCATATCGCTTTAGTCAATCAAGAGTTATCGCCCTTTAATTATATAAATTACCCAAAATTGGTATTGTCAGCTCAATAACTTTAGAAGCCTTTGTACAATCATGACCAAATTTTGTCAGAATGTGTATTGGGATAATATCTCGGACAAGTTCGATAACTAGCCATATTGCTATAATCAATCAAGAATTATTGCCCTTTAATTATAGAAATTACCCAAAATTGGTATTGTCAGCTCAATAACTTTAGAAGCCTTTGTCCAATCATCACCAAATTTTGTCAGAATGTGTATTGGGATAATATATCGGACACGTTCGATAACTAGCCATCTTTCTTAAGTCAATCAAGAGTTATCATCCTTTAATTATAGAACTTACCCAAAATTGGTCTTGTCAGCTCAATAACTTTAGAAGCCTTTGTCCATTGTCCAATCATCATCAATTTGGTCAGAATGTGTATTGGCATAATATCTCGGACAAGTTCCATAACTAGCCATATCGCTTTAGTCAATCAAGAGTTATCGCCCTTTAATTATAGAAATTAACCAAAATTGGTATTGTCAGCTCAATAACAATTATCACTATACAGGACGGGCGTATTTTGTGACATTTGGCACTCTTGTTGATATTTATTAATTCATAATTATAGGAGAAGTATGTGGAAACCTAGTTTTAAAAAATATCTAATTTTCAATTATTCTGTGTCGGGAAGACTTATATCTTTCAACGGTGTGCAACATTTGTTCAAATTGATAATGCAAACCATAGGTGTCATGACTAAGATTTCTCGGATTTTACTTATCAAATGCCCTGTTCGTGAGAGCGCCTCCTTCTTTTATAAATGTATCAACATGAGTGAGTTTAATTTTTTTTTTTTAATCCGTCTTGTCAGGAAGACTCATATCTTTGAAACGGTGTATATTTTTTAAAATTGATAATGCGAAACATAGGTGTTCTGACTACGATTTCTCTGAGTTTACTTATCTAATGCCCTGTTTGTCAGAGCGCCTCATTTTTCAAATTGGTCAAAATGAGTGATTTCAATTGTTTTTTGTCAATTTAAATTATTCCGTCTTGTCAGAAAGACCTATATATTTGACTCGGTATACAATTGTTTTAAATTGATAATGCGAAACATAGGTGTTATGACTCCGTCTTATCAGGAAGACTTATATCTTTGAAACGGTGTACATTGTTTTCAAATTGATAATGGGGAACATAGGCTTTATGACTAAGATTTCTCTGATTTTCCTTATCAAATGCCATATTTTTGTGAGCGACATTTTTGTTTTGATATGAAAAGACATGTTAATAAATTAGTGGAATAGAAATGGTTTCAGCTCTTCTATGACAATATTATTCCTTAGACATATCTAATTTATTGATAAGTGTCCTGTTTTGGTGAATTACATAAATCAGTGATTTACTTATCATGCATTCTTCTTTTTAATGTTGAATGTTTTGTCTCCAGAGTAGCTGAAACATGAAAAATCTCTGTAAATGAAAGTCAAAGTTTACTGCTTTTGATGTTAACATTCAACTGTCTTTTAAAAACTCTTTACACTTAACCACGCTAATTGACACTTGATGTAACCCTTTCTTACTAAAACGGTAATGCGGATACATCAAAATGTTCATCTGCGTGTCTTCTTTAAACGTTTCCCAAAATCTGCAGCACACGACTATTTGAAAACAAGCATTATCTCCTTTTGCAACAAAGTTTTCAAAGGATTTCAGTAATTGAACCTTCATGTATTGAGGTTTTCTTAATGTGTTTAAAGCTATCTGCTGCAATTTCTTTTGCATCTGGGAAAGGGTTAAGACAGTGTTGCACAATTCGAACACATATTATTAGTGGCAGATGACTTTAAAATATGAAATATTTAATTGTAAATTATATTTTCAGACTACGACTAGAGCCCCAAAAAAAGAGAAGAATCGTGATTTGTCTCCCCCGAAAACGATTTTGGAAAAAAAGATCTCTATGGAAACAGGGAAAACATCAAATTTATTCAATATGTTACAGAACTGCTGAATGTGTCGTTATTGATAAAAAATTACCATCGAGAAATTAACAAATTGATATAAGCTTTATGAATTTATCCCAAACAATTTACAAACTACGTGTTTTAAGTTGGTCTTGTATCCGATATCATTCATTGTTTTAACATATATCTAATGGATTTATTCATAAACCAGATGTTGGGACATTCATTAAATGGATTAACTTGTATTATATTGTTAAATAAAGCAGAATTTCTTGCAATTTTGTCAGAGTGATCAATGGAAATAAATTGATAGGTATGTGAAACACCAGTTATTTTCATTATCCCACGAGAAATAGTCTCCTTGTTTGTATTTTGCCATCATTTACAATCTTTTGTATGTTTATCCGAGAAGAGTTATACTCCAAATGAGAGGTAGTTAAAATTCCACAGATGGAAGAAATGTATTGATGACTAATTTGCTAATTAGGTAACTCTGTGAAACATTTTCACAAGCAATGGGCCCTTTTATAATGGAAATACATGTGTGAAAACATTTACTCTCTGTCAACTTCTAATTAACAAATTGATCTAAAACAATTAAACAAAATGTAGTGGTAGTTGGCCACAATCATGTAAATATGTGAAAACACATACTCTTTGTCTATCAACTTCTAATTATCCTGCCCCACAATCAACGAATCTGCAGCAGACGACTTTGAAAATATCTATGAAAGATAGTATGATTATTGAATTCAGTGTTGCAAAAGGAGAAATGGTTTATTATGAGTAGTTTCTCCTTGTGCCACAATTATTTCAAAAGGCGTATGTAAGTGGGAAATTATGTCAAACCGGATATGTAATTAAAGAAATAGGGCCTTTGAATTGACATAAAAGGCATTGACATGTACACCATACAATACTGGTTGTTTATTTATTAAAACAAAACCTCGATGAGTCGCATTGATTCTTGCAAAATCGTTGTACGGCCGAGTATGAGGGTAATAACAAACTGAACAGTAGAAGCTGTGTTTATATGTCTCCGCGGTCCCTAAACATACCGTTGAACAGAAAATGTTTACAAGTAATGGTGTATTTGTTCTCGTATTTCATTATTAAACTACCAAAGATAAGTAAATAAATATTGACGGGACAACAGACATATAACTAGTATTTTTTGTGGGACAAATAATACTTCGCTTAGAATTCTGGGTATACAACCTACGAAGTAAAACAAGGTTTTGTCATTTTGCCCCTTTTCTGATGCTGCCTGACTGCCATGTTTTTCAAGCAATCAGTATGGCTTGAATATTTTTGTAGAGGGTCACCCAAGGAACATTTCTACCAAATGATATTAGAATCTGACAAGCAGATTCAGAGGAGAAGATTTTTAAAGTTTGGACATTTTGACCCCTTTTTGAAGCCGCAGCAACCAAAGTTCTCGAAGGAATTTAAATCTTTGAACACAATTTTGAAACACGGCCACCAAAGGAACAGTCCTGTGAAGTTTGGATGAAATTGGTTTAAGAGGAGATGATGTTTAAAGCAAAAAGTTAACGACGGACGACGGACAGAGAGTGAATAGAATAGATCACCTTGAGCCTTTGGCTCAGGTGATCTTAAAATATAGAAACTGCTCTTTTTGAAAATATAGTGACAAAAGAAGAAATTGCTCAAAAACAAGCACTTTCTCCTTTTGTCAAACAGGTGATCTTAAAATATAGAATATATAGAAACTGCTCTTTTTGAAAACATAGTGACAAAAGAAGAAATTGCTCAAAAATAAGCAATTTCTCCTTTTGTCAAAATGTTTTCCTATTTTAGTACTTAATTAGAATGTTTGTCTTGGTTTTATGTAAGCTAATTTTTTATGGGTAATCACATGTTCATCACCAGGTCACTAGGCTATTTTAAAATAAAATATTTTGTACACTTTAGAATCCATGTTTTCGAATTAAGCATGTTGAAACCCTGTGTCAAAATATCGTACGGATTGCTACACGTCACCTCATCATGGTGATTATGTGTGCCCAGTCACTTGGAAGTCCTATGATGCATTGTTAAGATGCGGGCCGGAGAAGTCAGTCCTATCAAACAGTACTCATTTTGATCTTTGACATCTACGAGTGACCTTAACATTCGAGGTACAGGCCTGAATTTTGTGCACGACACACCACCTCATCATGGTGCACTTTTGTGCCAACTTTCTTAGAATTCCTATTATGCATGGTTAAGATGCGGGTCGGACAGACAGACTCATGGACGCACAGACACTCTCACCGAACCGCCATTTTGACAGCTATATGTCGAGCTCACCAAAAGCAGACTTGACAAAAAGTGATTTCAGACAGTAAAATGGTTATCAACCGTTAATAAACAACAGGCTATTGAACAACCCTTTCCAACATTCAACATAATTGCAAAGGAAGAGCTGCTCATATTGATACATTTATAGTCACTGTCGCGCTCTCTCTCCAAAGCAGACGACTATACACTTCAAGTTAACGGCGCAGGAAAACCAGGAAAAATATAAAACAATAATATAAAGACAAAAACACACTTTACAGGATTTTTATTTTTTTGTACAATCACAAATAAGCTTAACATACATAGAATAGTTAATAAAAATAGACTGCAGCTGCAGTATCAAGGGAGATAGCATGTAACTTTTTATCCCAAATTTAAGCAATTATCGGATAGTTTAACCATTTCCCTCATACAACAAATCTGCAGCCGACGATTTGAAATATATCTAGGCAAAACTATTGAAAACTCTCTCAATGAAAGTACAAATATTGTTGAAAAGAGTTGAAACCGTTGTGGCAATTGGAGAAATAGCTTATTATTAGCAATTTCTCATTTAACCAAAATGATTTAAATGGCGTCTGCATTTTGGAATGGGTAAATTACATTAGTCAGATGCAAAAGGATGTTGACCCATCTGCAGCAGACGATCCCGATCAAGGCATGTCAATGGCTCAACTGGGGTTGAGCGTCTTATACACGAGGCCGCTTATCAAGTTTTGTGAAAAGTTATTAGTCGGCTTTTGTGAACAGTGTAGATTCAGATCAGCACGTGCATTCACACTGCTCACGACTTGTTAACCCTTTCCTACCTATAGAGGCATTTTGACGCATCTGCAGCAGGCGCCTTTTGAAAAAAACATTGTGACAACAGGTTAAATTACTCGAAAGGAGCAATTTCTCCTTTTTCCACAAAGTTTTCAACTTTTTTCAGTAATTGCACCTACAATTATAGAGATTTTCCTTATTTTTTTTAGTAGATATTTTCAAAGTCGTCTGCTGCAGATTTGTTGTATGTGGAAAAGGGTTAACATAACATTGATAGAGGCTTCTCTAAAACACTGTGGCAAAAGGAGAAATTGTTCATCATGAGCATTTTTTCTTATGGTTATCTATATTTTCAAATTCTTTGCAGTAATCATTCATTCATTCGAAATAGATTTCCCATAGTTTTACCTAGACGTTTTAAAAGTCGTCCGCTGAAGATTTATTAATCTAGGACATGGGTGATGCTAAATTTCCATAAGATTCCTAACGCGGTCGCGTCATTTCTTTACATGATCAAAATTTTGAATAAAAATCAATTCTATCTTGCCATATTGGAATTTCGTCAGTTAAATGTAACCCTTTCCCTCATATAGACCCTTTCTGACGCCTCTGCAGCAGACGACAACTGCAATTTCTCCAATTGCCACAATGATTTCAACTCTATTCAATTATCATAGTATCATTTATAGATAATTTCAATATTTTCTAATAGATCATTTCAATATTTTCTGAAAATAGATCATTTCAATATTTTCTGAAAATAGATCATTTCAATATTTTCTGAAAATAGTTCATTTCAATATTTTCTAATAGATCATTTCAAATTTCTCTGCCACAAATTTATTGTATATGGAAAACGTTTAATTATTCAAGTGAAATGGTTCTATGTAATTCATCACTTTTTATTGTGAGTCTCCCTGTGTCGAATCATGTTACCGGACTGTGTAAAGCTCTTCTTGCACACGTCACAAGTGTAGGGTTTTTCACCAGTATGTATCCTCACGTGCTTCCTGTACGTGCTGTAATCGCCGAATGCGCGTGCGCAGTAATGACAAGAAAACGGCTTTTCTCCTGTGTGGGTACGTATATGCGTCCTAAGCGTTGACTTCTGGTTAAATCTCTTTTCGCAGTAAGAACATTTGTGAGGACGGGCGTCTTTGTGAGATCGCATGTGAGTTGCCATCTCGCTTTTCGTTCTAAATATTTGTCTACAAGAAAAGCAGAACAGATCTGTTTGTTCCCCAGACCAATTCAACTGTAAAACATCCTGTGGGAAGTTATGGAAATTAAAAACGACGTTCGGGAATGAACAAGAAACTGTCGGAGACGTGTTTTTCTGTGAAGCTTGAAGTTCATTCGCCTCGTTTTCAGAACGAGGTCTTGGGTGGAATGACGTCAGCATGTGTTCATCTAATGTGTCTAGTACATCGTCTAGAATGTTCGAGAGATTCGGCTGACCGCCAACTAAATCCACTGCCATGTCTTCAAGTTTGATATCACTCATATCACAAAAACTGGAATAACCCAAATCGGATTCTTCACTCATCACATTTTCAGCGAAATTGTCCGAAGCTTTGATGTTAGGGAGACACAGGCGATGGGATAGGGTTGGTAACAAATTACTGAATGCATTATGTCCTTTGTGATCTTCAGAAGCCGATTTTACGCTGTTGTCTTTGCTGAAACACTGCCCCGCCTTGTGTTCTACTATACCGTAACCAGACGAACTTTTCCCTGGTCGACTATTATTACACACATAACTTGTATCGTTCACTTTTCTATTATTCCCATCTAGAGACTTCGCCTCGTGGAACATGCTAGTCGCTTGAGAGTTTGTATAGCCGTAGTTTCCAAACGACGTCATATTGTTAAACGTCATCTGTTGTATGTAAGGGTATGATACATGCTGAGGTGGTCCGCATGCGACTGGTGTCACGTGATCGTAACTAAACTGGCTGTGATACATGGTCTGTGGAAGGAGAAAACTCTGTTGAGACATGACGTTGTCCATATTCCTGTAATAATATAACATCGTATTAATATATTTATAAGGTATAACAAAAAATATATATAGATAAGCTCTAATGTCGCTAAACACGACTTAAATCCCTATTTATGAACGGTATAGACCAAGATCAGGCTATTTATTTCGCCAGTTTCTTATTTGTACGATACATGGCATAGCCACACCATAAATATACCAAGAATTTGTCAACAAAAGATGAACTTATATTGCGATATGACTATTGGATCAGAGTAAACAAAACTGTTTAAAGATTGTTGAACAATATGGAATTAATAAGTCTAATTACAAAATTCTACAAATCGTACCAAGAACGTTCAGTCAGACTAGAAAGATTACAGAAACTGCCCATGCCTGTCGACGTGTCGCCCTCTAGGCAATGTTAAGCGTAGTCTATCGTAGATGCGTTGAAACGTATTTCCCATAAACTGTTTATAAATCCATCTTCGCCTATTAACCTTTTCTATAACACATCCACGTTTTGCAATGTATTCGTCAAGGCATTGACAAAATAATTTTGAAATTATAGCCGCATCAAATTCGGCATATGATAAAAGAATCAGAACCTAACCCATTCACATATCGAGGGCTTGGCGTGAAACGGTTGTAACTAAAATTGGTATTTTTTTTACCAAGGTTAATCACCTTGCCATTAAGTCTTTAAAAGCGTTGAATCATTTTTCTTGGTAAACAATGGAAATTTAGGTACCATTGCTCGTTCTGAGCAATGGCACATAAATTTGCATTGTTTACAAAGGGGTCAAAATTGCCCCTAAACCAGGGTTTTCAAAATAGGTTTTTAGTTACAACCGTTTCACGCCAAGCCCTCGATATATGTATACACTTTCTCACGCCTCTGTAGCATATGACTTTTGACAACACTGTGACAAAAGAGTTAACTGTCCAAAACGAGCAATGTCTTCCTTAGCCACAATGTTTTCAACTTGTTACAACAATTATACTTTTATTTATTGAGCTATTTCATACGGTAACCATTTTCACCTGGTGAATTCTTTCTTGCTTAATTCACAAATCGCCATAAATTGTTTTTAATCAAATATAATTGGAAATATTGTGGCAATTGGAGAAATTGCTCATGATGAGCAATTTCGCCTTTTGTCACGATGTTTTCAAAAGTCGACTGCTATAGATAGGTAAACAGGAGGGAAGGGGATAAAAACGAAGTAACACTGCTTTTCATCCCCAGTAAAAGTGTAATACCAAATTTCACAGTGTAACGTATTTTAGCTAATGAATTTACAGTAAACGTTTTTATTGACAAAACACATTCACAATATAAATACATTTAGGACTTTTTTTTCTTATTCAGAGCTCTCAGGTTAGATGCGTGGTAGATAAATTTTCAGAAATGTTTAAATATTGACAATAGTAGCTATTTAAAACACTGTATTTTGTTAAGAGAAAATGGTATTCATTTTCGAGTATGTACATGTTGCATATTTGACGATCTATGTTTGGTATAATTAGATATCTTCTTCTATTATAACCGTAGGATATTCTATGGCAAACATTTATTAACCCTTTCCCACTTTCAAAAGCCTCTGCAGCAGACGACTTTTGAAAACATTGTGACACAAATTGAAATTAAAAACCAGTCATTTCTGCTTTCGCCACAATGTTTTTCAACGTTATTCAATGGCTGATAATTTATAGTGAGTTTCCTTTTTTAGACTTCATGTTTTAAATTCGTCTGATGCAGATTTGTTTTAAAGGGTAAATCGTTTACATTATAACATACTCTTCCATAAAGAAATATACCGTTTACCAGAAATTATTTATAATAACATATTGCGTGTAAAGATATATATATGAGCCGTTCCACGAGAAAATCAACATTGTAGATTCTACGGAAAGTATCGACCCGCGTCAGCCTAGGCATTTCGCGGAGGCTAACCCGGACAGACACTTTTCGCCTCCTGTGTATTTTCTGTTTCAGGAATCATTACTCCATACCTCTATCCATTCGAGACGGAATGGTTGGAGCCGGATTAGCCTGCGTGGACAGCGCATGCTGATGTGGGTCGATACATTAGCAGAGTCCATAATATTAGTTTTCTCGTGGAATGGCTCATATATATTACTCCTGGAGAAATGAAAGTATGAACATTTTGTCGAAAATTTTGGGAAGCGCTTGTTAAAAGCGATTTCTCTTTTTTCGACAAGTCGCCTGCCACAGAGATAACTGATGTTCAATCACAGCGTTCAACCAAGATGAAATAAAAAGACTTACCTATATTTCCTCGATTTCTTATTTATTCCAAGCACTGTATGTCTTCAATTTATGACTTCAAATTAATAAATAAGATAAAAACTTTGTGGATTCAATAGATATTTAAATCTGCAGTTTGCTAGAACTACAAACATGGGCGGAGCAACAGCATTAAACTCTAAATTATAATTGGATGGCGTGATAAAATAAGATGTTTTGATTGGTCATATATGTTTTTAAAGGTGTGAATTGTTTTAATCAGTTATACATTACTCTAGAATTATGTTATGTAAACAAATGATAACAAACGATTAATTTGAGTAGATAATTCGGTGATTACATCGTATCAATCTATTGTCTCTTGTTTTCTCACATTGTTTGATGATTTTGTAATCAACCAACTCAAGGAAAAGACCGTGAATTCCGAATTGTTCCACCCTGGGCCACTAATATGTTTTAGTGGTACCAGTTCCACCTTAAAACAAAAATGAACGAGAAATACCTTGCCTTGAGCCGACGTTATTGAACTATTAGAAAAGTAGAAATATTGTTTTGTCATAACTGTTTTTTATGTAAATTGTATTTGTTAAAATCGCTTGTTGTATTTTAATACATTGGTGAATAAAAGTTCTGTTCTGTCCTTATGTTTTTTATACATTTAACTTCTTGACTGCTTTATTTTCACTATATGTTGTTTGATTAAGATTTGTTTTCGAGGGAAGGCAATATGGATGCTGAATTTCAAATAATTTTGAAGTCAAGGCAAAAATGTGGAAATTATCTATAACAGAAAGTATAATTTTAAAACTTAAGTTGAAAATATTGTGGCAAATAGTTAAATTGTCCATTATGGGTAATTTCGCCTTTAGCTCAATGTTGTCAAAAGTCGTAAGCTGCAAACGCGTCAGAAAGCCTATATATTTGGGAAAGGGTTAACTCTTTTATATGTGTATAATTTAAAAAAAAGGACTATTTATCCCTCGATATGTAGGTATTTCATTTTACGTATGTCTGACATCGGCTACAGGTAAATCCCAAATCAACTAAATCCCATTTCTCCTATTGTAAATTTTGTTCAACTCTTAAGTGTTTCAATATGTGTGCCTTGATGCTTTTAATTGATTGATAAGGGTTTAACGCCGTTTTCAACAATTGTTCAGTCATATCACGGCGACCAGTTCACTTACTCATGCGTTTCCTGGTTTTCCCACACCAGTACACCGCACAACATACTTTCCAAGCAACTGGCTGCTTTTCCACATAGACTGTTAAACAGCCCATTGGTGAAAGACGAATGAAGCATGTCACAGTGACTTTTGTCAAACGTCGGAAAGAATGTTGGCCGAGCTGGGATTCGAACTCACAACCCCTGGATTGACAGACCGTATCGCTACCGATTGAGCTACCGGGGCTCGGCCTTGATGCTTTTTTTCAAAGTCGTCTGCTGTATATTTGTTGTATGTGGGAAAGAGGTATGCCACATTCACTCCTTTTCGTCTGATGCATCTCAAATAGGTTTAACCCTTTTCCACTACCAAGATATTTGCAGCAGACTACTTTGGAAAACCTATGAAAAATATCTGTAAAAGAAAGCATAATTATTAAATTGTCAATTTTTAAACATTACAAAATGAGAAATTACTCATTATAATGAATTGCGCTAATTTTCAATTTGGAGCAAATTTCTCATATTTTGACGGCGTAATTAAAACGCACTCATGGCCATTGCTATAATGGTCTTTTCGAACCAAGCCGAAATGTTAATATCTTTAAATATTGATGACTTTTTATGAAGATTATGGATCAACATTGTGTTTTAACACTTTACGTCATATAGACGCCTCTGCAGCAGATGACTTTTTAAAAACATTGTGAGCCATTTCTCCTTTTGTCACAATATTTTCAACTCTATTCAATATTTAAACTTTTATTTATAGAGATATTTCCATAGTTTTGCCAAGATGGTTTCCTTATAAGTAAGTAAGTAAGTAAATTGTTTATTATTGTGACATGTGTTACAAAGCATTTATAGTATACATTTATTCATTAACAATTATTATTAACACCCGGCCCCATGGGCCATAAGTTACCAAAACATATATATTTCATAATATCATACAAATATGCAAGATATATATATATACAACAAAAGTGTGATCGGACGTGCAATTAGTCATTTTATTCGGTCGTATAAACAAATGTAAAAATCATTTAATAATAAATAATAAAATTATCTAATAGAGTAGAGTAATAATTCTGTTTCATATAATCAAAACCTTAGAAATAATTGTGGGGAAAAGTGGATATAGATTATCCATTCACCAAAATGATTTCAAAGGTTGTCTGTGTGTAGCATCGAAAGATATCTACTTGTGATAACATTCTCATTTAGTTAAACAATATACTCCGTCTTAGCATATACGCATTAACTATAAATTTGGCTGTCTTCCTAGGATACTTTTGGATAAGCTCAATAAAATGCTCTTGGTGAGACATTAATAAGAATTGGTTAATAAATATATCACTGTAAATATCGTCTCTTATTCTGTCATATAATGTACACCTCAATATAAAATGCTCTTCACTTTCTATTTCCTGGCAGTTACACAATTTACACAGTCAATGTCAATGTGTTCAATGGTTCTCCAAGGTAACGGCCTGTATGTATGCGTATAGGTAAAATTCCACATCTTAACTGGGCTAGCAAAGCGCGTTCATTTTTCTTTAAATTTAATTGTAAATATGATTCGCATGAAAAGTCCATTTTAAATAATATATAACTCCGAAGTTTTGGCACTTTTTCCACCTCTGCTTTCCATAGGTTTGAGTAATAGCTCATGATCTTAGTTTTTACGTTTGAAAGGTTTACACTCAGTCTATTATTATAGGAATCCATCAGATCTTACTTCTGCATAATACTTTTAAGGTTTGAGGTCCAATTACATTTAATGGAATTGTAGTCCATAATGAAGACTTGTTTGGTTAGTCTGTTGTCGTCAAATTTTATAAGCCTATTATAATAGCGTATCATTGCAATCCACCGTCTATAAGTATATAACCAGTCGTCATAGACCACCACTCATTCATTTGTATATTTATGATTTTTATATGTATATATTCATTGTGTTAGTATTTTTGTGCAGGTGACTTATAGGCCTGTTGGGCCGGGTGTGACCAATTGTATTGTAATTTGTCTTCGTATTTGTTAACTTATGCACAAGTCACTATAATACATGTAAATGATTTCTTCTTCTTCTACGTTACTGATGTCCCATGCAATGTATCTATTATTAATGGCCATTGGCTTTATTTGATAGCCGATTGCCTTCTTAATAGGCATTTGCAATTCAAATTGATAACAAATACTAATAATTAGTAAATCTAGTTATGATATTGTCAAAGCACAAGATTACGAACATTTGGAGTTCATCTTAAATACAAAATATGTATTTTTCAACCGAATATAACTAAATACATGATAAGTTGTAGAGGGAGAAGGAGTTTGGGGATTCTTTTTGCGGTATTTTAAAAATGTACAAGACCGTTTGTTATCACGTTTTGTCTTAATGTCCTACTCTAGATCGCATCCAATCAAAACACGACAACGCCGTCTACTCAACTGGTAAGATAAATGGCTTGCCTTTTCTCTCGACATAAAACAATATTTAACCCTTTCCCACATACAACAAATAAGCAGCTGACGACTTTGAAATTATCTAAACAAAGATTTGAAAAAAAATCTCTATAAATATAAATATCATTATTGAAAAGAGTTGAAAACATTGTAGCAAAAGGAGAAATCGCTCACTGACATCATACAGACATACGTCAGTTTTAAACGTCATGCTTCATGCCGGGGCAAAAACAATTCTGGATGGATAAACAGTTTTGGATGAGTTTTGAAGGGAACAATTAGAGGAAATAAGGATGATTCCTGTGTTGTTACATCCCAATAGGCCGAGTAGTTAATTCGGAGCGCATTAAAACTAAGAAGTGAGACTCTTTCAACATCTTAATTCTTTCTCAGCTTCAAATGTCACTGTTATAATGTATTGAATCAATTCAATTCAATATATTTTATTGCATAAAACAACAAACAGTATGTTTATAGCAAATAAAGAAATTATAAAATGTACAAACGGAGAAATGGATTTTCCCCTGTTGTATATACGTATCAATTATGTTGTGTAATGGGCCGGTGGCCTAAATTGCGAAATAAATATCTTGTTACCGAGACGATTGTTTGTTTGTTTGTTTGTTGGTGTGTTTAACGCCGCTCTCAACCAGTTTGCAGCAACGTCACGGTATTTTCTGGGCAAGTTACCAGTACTATTGGTCCTCATGCGAGTCAATCATAATAACATAACATAACATAACATAATTTTATTGGCATACAATAAATACATATTCGTAGCCAACATGAGTGATATACAATTAGAAAAAAAGAATAAACATACAAAAATTGCCAGGTGGTGTAGCTAAAAAGACCAACTCAACTCAACTCAAACTCAAATAATTTTATTAGGCAAGTCGGCACTAAATGTGCCATTGGCCATACAAAATACATACAAAATGGTTGAACATGCACAAAACATGACTACAAAATACCATCACATACATAACTAAACTATTCATATATACATTATAACATCATTAGTAATAGTAAAAGGTTTTTCTGTGGTTATGATTCAAATAGCAGGTATCGATATAAGATCCCTCCTCATATTTGAAGCTTCATTAATAAATCTTGCAAGACTACTTTGTACATTTCTATTTTTAGTTGACATTAATTGCGAAAATTTAAACAATGTTGGAAAAGACGGTTTAAAATACTTTATTCTTAAATCTCTTAATGAGGGACATGTCAAGACAAAGTGGTATTCACTTTCTAATGAAAGTGTGTTGCATAATTCACAGTATCGTTCATTTCTCGCAATATTTGTATATCTACCAATTTCAATAGCTAGCTTATGATCCGATATACGTATTTTTGTCAAACAAATTCTTAATCTATCATTTTTGATATTTTCTAGGTAGGATTCGAATTCAAAAGTCGTTTTAAAATCTTTATAGTAATTTAGTTTAGATGAACTATTGATGTCTGAAAACCATTTTTGAATAAATTGATCCCTCATACGGTTCTTAATTATTGGAAAATAATTGCAGTCTGGATCAAAATATGTCCAAACAAAAGATAATCCCAAATCTGATAATTGCTGTTTAATTCTATAAACCCAGCTTGTTTTTAAATTTAAAAGATGGACACAACTGTCGTTGTACACATCGCTCAAACTTATTATTGATGAACGCTTCACTTTAAGCCAGTATTTAAGTGATTTTTCCAAGCATATGATAGAAAGGGGGAATCGACCGAGTTCACCCAAAACAGCATTATTGGAACTTTGTTTACGGACTCCTAAAATTATTTTGCAAAATCTGATATGAAGACTATCTACGTCTTTGCACTTGTATATCCCCCATACCTCGGCCCCATACAGAATAATAGGTGTAACCAATTTATCAAATAATGATAACTTTGTTTTAATGTCCATTGGTACACGTTTGAATATTGATAATAAACTATACATGGCCTTCATTGCTTGGTCATGTAGACTCTTAACAGCTAATGAAAAGTTGCCGGTTCTATAAAACCTAACGCCTAAATAACAAAAATTATCTACTAAATCTAGACGTTCGCCATTTATGGACCATTCCAAATCATTATGGCTAAGACGCTTCTCAAAAATGCAAATTTTAGTTTTATTAACGTTGATTTTAAGACCCCATTTCCGCGAATACTCATGGATTTTATCCAATTGTAACTGCAGGCTTATACCATCCGTTGAAAACACCGCAATATCATCAGCGAACAAGAGCAGGTATAATGTTAGTAGATTTAAGTCATTTACAGTTAGATTATTAATTACATTACTGTCGCTTATATCGTTTATAAATAATAAAAACAATATTGGTGACATAGGCTCACCTTGTTTCAAACCTAGCATAATATCGAAAAACTCCGAATAATGCCTATCCGAATGAGTTTTTATGCAAGCTGAGACATTTCTATAAATACTTTTTAAAACAGTTACAAACTTTGAACTTACACCAAGTTGTATTAATTTAAGCCAAAGCGCGTCCCTGTTTATGGTATCGAAACATTTTTCATAGTCAATGAAGGCACAAAATAACTTTTCTTTCTTAGCAATCATCTTTTGAATTATATTATGTAAAATAAAAATGCAATCGATGGTACCTCTTCCATCTCTAAACCCGAACTGGGAGTTATCATATATGTTTTCCCGCTCACACCATGTATTTAGGCGATTACGCAAGCAGAGTGAGAACATTTTAGCCATAGTACTTATCAAGGTAATCCCTCTATAATTACTCGGGATGTCTTTGTCACCCTTTTTATGGATTGGGACAATTACACCCTTTGTCCATTGGTCAGGGTAAACACCAGTGTCCAAAATTACATTAAAAATTCGAACAAGATAAGGACTTATAATAATATTAGCATCTATAAAAAAGTCTGCCGGAATACTATCTAAACCCGGGCTTTTGTTACGTTTTAAGGACGATATAACTCTCGTCACTTCGTCAATTGTAAATGGCTTATCCAAGTCCTCAATGAATATAACATTTTCTAGATTAGGATCTGTCGCACCGAATTGTAAGTCGCCCCTACCACTGTTTGCTAAATCTGAAAAGTGATTAAGAAAATCCTGCTTTGTGATTGAATTATCATCTTTTATCAACTTGTCTCGGTTAATAAGTTTCCAAAAATTTCTAGGGTTTGTACGACTCATTTCAGAAATTTTAGTCTTCTGTTCATTATTATAAATTCGTTTACATTTTCTTCGAATATTACAATATTTTTTTCTAGCCAATAGAAAATGATTAAGATTTTCATTAGATTTATTAAGTTTATATTTCTTTCTGCATTTAAAGAATTCTGATTTAGCTTGAACACAGTCACCGTTAAACCACTGGGGTTTATGTTGCCTGTTTGAGCCATTATCATTAACAGTGATCGTTTTACCAAAACATTTACTGCATGTAGTATGAACAATAGTCGAAAAGCTTTCAATACATTGATCAATCACAATATCACTGCTCTCTAATTGCATAACAATGTTTTCAATGGAATCTATGTTAGAATTCAGCTCTTGTATAAATAGCTCTTTATTACAGTCATTCCAAATGATTTTATCAAAAGTACTTCTTTCTTTTTGTTTCATGTTAAACTCAGCACATATTTTTAGTTTAAAAGACAGAGAACAATGATCCGAAAATTCATTTAAATCTAATATTTCAAAGTCTTTAATGTTTTCAAAGTTAGACCATTTAGTTATGACATAATCGACGATACTTTTACCAACTACCTCTCTTCTAAGAGAAAAGCATGTAAAATCACCATTCTCTAATCTGCCGTTAACTATAAGCAAGTCGTGCTGTTTACAAAGTGTTAATAACTTCTTTCCAAAGTTATTGACATGCAAATCGGACGACTTTCTTAACTTGAAAGAATCCGGTGTTTGTAGTAATGGTAAATCGACAAATCGCTGCATATCAAGATTCTCTACAAAATCTGAATCTACACCGACACGGCTGTTAAAATCCCCCGTGAGAAACACTTCACCACAATTACTGAAATGTAATATATCGTCGCTTATATCATCAAAGAAATCATATTCATACAGATCAGAATTAACATTTTTGTACACTGTTGAGTTTTCTGGTGGAATGTATAACAAACAGATAAACACATCATTTTTGGGATAGGGGCGTTTCGCCACTATCTCATAGCGAAGCTGCTTTCGAAAAGTCGGATTAAAAGCTGCAACCGCAGTCCACATGTGTATACCTACACCAAAATCGAGTTTTGATTGGTTATAATCTGCCTTTTCAACGATTTCATTGGTTCGACCGAATCACAAAACCCTCCGCTTGCATAAATTTACGAGACAAAATAGTTTCTATGAATGAAACTCACTCTGAACTATGGTTGACCTCAATGTCAGTAGTGTGAGGTAACGTCGACCGTTCTGTGACCCCATTAGTTTACAACAGTCGACTTATAGAGAAATGTGCAAAGCACTGTAAATACAATTATTGAAAGGAGTTGAAACCATTGTGGTAAAAGTAGAAATTGCCTACGAAAAGCAATTTCCCCTTTTGTCACAATGTTTTCGATTGTCGTCTGCTGCACATGCGTCTGTAAGCGTCTGTAGGCGGAAAATGGTTACATCCTTCCCATGGAAGCGGAACCCTTTCCGTGATACTATAACAGTTCGAATATTTAAAAAATATTGTTGAAAATGGAGCTTTTGCTGACAATGAGCAATTCCTCCTTTTCACACAATGCTTTCAAACACGTTTCAAATTAATCCTTTTCATATTTAAACGTTTTACTATGGACGTTCTTTCCCTCTTTCTCCCTTCCGGACACATTTTGAATAACATGCTAGAGATGAATGATTACGAGCAATTTTGCCTTACATCAAGGGGAAAAATATATAGTTGAAACCTTTGTGGAAAAAGAGGAAATAGGTCATGATAAACAATTCTGCAGCCGTCTGCTGCACATGCGTCAAAAAGCGACTGTAAGCGGGAAAGGGTTGAACCGTTCCCGTTATAGCTACTTAGTTACAAACAAATGTTGAAAGTATATTTGCAAACGGAGCAATTGCTGACAATGAGCAATTCCTCCTTTTCAAACAATGCTTTGAAACATGAATCAATTTGTTTCTATAACCTAGATAACGAAAACATTTGTCTACAGTTATTATTTTAACCTTTGCCCCTTTTAGACACATTTGACTAACCTTAACAGATGAATGATAATCAACAAGTTTGTCTTTTTCCACAATGTTTTCATCACTATTCAAAATCATATCATACTTTTATTAATTCAGGTCAATAGTTATGCCTTAGTTCAATGTTGTTTGCTGTATATTTAGTCTATGTGGTCAAGGTTAAGGAATACTGTACACAAACTTGTTACAACATAATTCGTCCAAAGAGAGAGGTCCTACTGTGTATACATGCCATGAAATAATGTTACAAACGGTCTCACCGCTACTGGGGAATTGTTGGTAAAACAGGTCGCGTTTTGTGTTGAATATTCTCATGTGTCGCTGTATGTAAACCCTACTAGGAAATAGAAATTAAATCTACAAATTATAGATAAGTTAATTTCAACATTGATTGATTGGGATTTAACGCCGTTTTTAACATTTCTTCAGTCATATCACGGCGGCCAGTTCACCTACAAATGTATTTCCTGGTTTTCTCAAACCAGTACTCCTCACAACAATCTTCCCAAGCAACTGGCTGCGTTTCCACATATACTTAGCCATTGGTGAAAGACGAATGACGCATGTCGCATTGACTTTTGTCAAACGTCGGAAAGAAATTTGGCCGAATTTGTCAACACATCCGAGTTATAACCGCAAGGTCATTATTTATTTTATTATTGAGAAGCTTCTAGCGATTTTGGGACTAAAAGTATAATGTATATGCATTTGCGTTAATTTAAGACTCAACGTTCATCAACGTGTAATATAGTTCTAGATGTATCTGAAAATTAACCTTGACGGTCCGGTCCCGTTTCGGAGATACAATTAAATTGCAAATACTTTACAAATACCATAATCTAAGCTGACGTGTTTTGACGCATCGAACCAGTCTTCTGTAATCAATACTTGAGTTGTCTCCGTCTGTAAAGCTTGGAGGTATAATCCGGCGTCCGGCCGGCTGTCTGCCTGAATGTGCATTCGTCCGTCCGTCATGGATTGCATGTATTGGTTAACACGTTGTTTCTGTATGGCAGATTTATTTCAAAGTGGTCACAATTATACCCGTGTGATCAGGAGAACGGCAAAGTACTAGGTACATAACTCTGGTCTGTTTTTTCAGTTATCTCCATTTTTCCTTATTTAGTTCAGCGATTGTCTCAATTAACTTTCATTGTATCAATTTCAAACTTGGTTTGTATGTAACTTATGACCTACAGATTTGCAGTGCACCATTACCATAAATTTAGCATGCTGCGTTTGGAGTGTGTATATTTTTGTCTTTCAATGTTCTCCCTTATTATATGCAACACATGCGTTCCGTGAAATTCCCTTTTTCGTTAATGAGTGCTTCCCCAAGATTTGTACTTCGACAAATCTAATCTGTTCTTCAGGTGTAAACTCAATTTTTTCATTTCTTCGGTTATTGTCTCAATATATGTCCAATATATCAATTTAAGACTTGGTGTATAGGAAACTCAGAGCTGCAATTGTGCAGTGCAAAAGAAACATAACTCTATCATGCTTTCGATCGTCTTTCATTTATCAGCATGATTACAATATACATTGTGGATCTTTAGTGATTTCTGAACTAGAAATATTTTAATTAAGGGTAGCTGCTCGGGTTTTTTTTGTCAATCTTTTGTCCTTCGATATTTTGTTTATACAAGAAAAGGGTAAAACTTTGACAAATGAGGTATATGTTATTGGCAGGCAATATGTGTTGCTTCAAACATTTTTGGTTTGGTTTGTTTAAAGGTTATTGTTTCATTGTTTCAACAATGTTTGTCCATATGATCTATGCCATATGTTTTCAATTTACATATGCCCCCCTATACCATCAGCGCTTTCAGCGCTTTGATTATTTCTTTGGTTTACCAAAGAAGTATAGTTACGGGAAACTCAGGGCTAACCTCGTTAATTCCAGTTCTCATGTTGCCTACGCCTGAATGTAGTTCTACCAATATGCACTGCATTTTCAAATAATTCAGCATTATTGATAAAGAAACACAATAGTTATCTTATAAGTTGTATAGTGTCGTCTAGTTTTTGGAAAGGAATTTCGTATTGATATGTAATAGAGTGTTTTAAATAATCGAACGCGGTAGAATTGATCCTTACACTTATTTCGACCGAAGTACACACAACCGATTTGCCGATACACCGGTACCAAATGATTAGCCTACGCGCAATGTAGTACCTGATTTTAAACGCTTACGCTTGAAGTACAATCAAAGGAACCCAGTAATTGCTGAAAATTGAAAAAAATATAATTAGGATTTAATTAATCTTCAAAAGCGCATTGACATATGTATAATTGATGGTCTTTTATAGCGCAAGAATATACTAACATATTCTACCGGAAATTCCCATATGTAGTAGGTAACTTCAAATATGGGGTACGTGTTAATACCGGAATATACTGAATATACAGAAATAGACTTTAATATACTGAAATACACTTGTGTAATTACACAAATAAGCATTTTTGAATCGACTCATGGCCTTTTATATGTATCAATACCGCTTAGAGTTGTTGGTCAGTCCGATTAAAAAATGAATTAACACTACACAACAATAAAACAAGTAAAGTGTGAAATACACAATCCTGTCAAAAGGATAAAACGGGTGTAAAGTTGTCAGCTGACAAGATGGAATCCAACCCGGGAAAATTTCAACAAATATGAAGTAATGAAAGACAATACTTTTCTGTGCTGTATGTCGATTCAAAACTGCTTATGTGTGTACTACACGAGTGTAATTCAGAGTATTTCGGTATATATTCAGTATATTTCGGTATATTTCAATGTATTCCGGTATTTCCCACGTATCCCGAGCGTGCAAACCTGTTATGTTTTCGTTTTTCCTTTTATATGCAATTTCGGTGTTTTGAAATAAGTTGCATAGCCTCTCTGTAAGTATTATTTCTGTGTTTTGCTTTTATAAAAAAATGTGATTGTTCAATTGAACTGTCAATCTGCCATGTTGTTTATTTGAAACAAAGTTATCTTCGTACCCTAGTTATTTTGTACTCATTTTGACAGCTATTTCTACTTTCGTTAAAGTGTTACAAACTCCTTTCAATAACTTTCAGTTATAGAAATATGCCTTAATAACACCTCAATAAAGTCGTCTTTCTTTTGTATCTGGGAAAGGATATTTAATTGATGTGTGATGCAATTTTTGTTTTAAAATGTGTGTTGACTCGTGTTATTGTTACTGATTTTCCAAAGAGTTAAATTTTTCATTCAGTTAACAGGTTTTTAAGTATATAACTATAACATAAAAAAACTCTCTGACACCAGGCGCGTAGCTGGACCGAATAGGATTTGCAAGCCGCTATACAGAAATCATGCATGTACTTTAATGAATTAATTATTGATATGAAGAAAAGTAGAATCAAGAAAATAATGTACAAGCTTGGGCTTTTTGGCGTAACAGCAGCTACGTGCCTGGACACACGTATTGTAGTTAAAAAACCCAGCTGCTTTCCCCTTTATCATTGAGGCCTAAGTTACGCTAATCAGAGTTGGGAAATGCTATATAGTCATTAATATTTTATGAGTCGCCTGTTGAATTTCACACAATTGGGTAAAAAGGCGAAAAGTATCTTGAAGATTTAATTTATTAACCTTTTGTTTTATTTTCCAGTGCTGTAACACATCATTTATAAATTTCCAATGTGACAGAAGTTCCCAGAAGGATGGATCGGATGGAGCTATCATAGCATGGTTTCCCTACACAGCTGGTGTTTGGGGATTTAAAAACTGTGACGACATGAACAAACTCCAACACATGGCTATACAAACATTTCTGGGCATCGAAAGCAAACTTCTTTTATTGCCCTGGACGGTGAAACAGGACTTAATAGCCCACTCTACAGAAGACACTGATATAATTTGTCTTTGGCATAGACTATCTTGCTTACCTGTTTCACGCGTTGCACATTGCGTTTTGTCTGGGATAAAGGCAAAACAACGCTTTCAGGGGACACGTGGCAGACGTTAAGCAAATACTGGAGGACAACTACCTCATAAACCTTTTTGATGTTTATACCATAAAAGATGTGTCGCGTGAATACATAATTAAGTGTTTGAACCTTAGTATGAGACACAAGCTGGAAACAACCTGGAGAGATGGGTTACATCAATCGCGAAAGCTGCAGACGTATAAACTGTTCAAAGACTGCTTTAAAACTGAGCAATATGTAGATAGACAATTGTCAATAAAACAAAGATCCGCATTGGTGTGATTCAGATGCTGTGTTTTCCCACTATCCATAGAATTGGAGTGATACAGGAGACCCGAGTACCACTAGATAGAAGAACCTGTAACCAAGGACACGTAAGACAAGACACACTTCCTTGTGTCGTGCCTAGGCTACAAGGAACTACGACATAAACATTTTGGTGACATCTTAGGGCAGGACAGTGATAACAACACTCTAAAAACAATGATGAGAAATATTGACTCTAAATCAATCGCTAACTTCCTCATTGAATCATACAAGAGCCAAATCAGATACTAAAGCATCGCCAGTGATATTTATTAAAAACATTGAACCATCTAAATTTAATAACTGTGATAAATTGTAGACATTATGTTGTGATGAAAGAGACTATATTAATTTTTCTGAATGCCTAAAGGAGAATTCATTCTCAAATTCAATACTTGCACAAACAAAACGAATACGATTTACTACTTAATACAATCACTGTATTAATTTACTAAAAGTAACGATAACGTGACCTTCATAAACACTTGCAAACATATATTTCAAAACAAGCAAGTTATCCTTTCATCACAATGTTTTCCACTTTAAGTAATAGTTTATCCATTCTGATGCAATGATAGAGATATTTTTTAAATAATGTTCAAAGTCAATCTGCCGCAAAATTGTTGCAGTGGTAAAGGGTTAAGTTAAATGGTTTCGGTATATAACTGAAATACTGTTGAAATGGTGTAAATCCAAATTATAACCGAAACATGGTACGTTTGTTTTAAGTTTGCTGTATGGACTTTGACATGTTGCTTATAATAATTTTTATTGAACAACGTGTCCTTAGATAAAAAAAATTGTTTAAATTACCATAATACAGTTTTTGAATTTGTTCAAGCTGTTGTGATTGGTTACAAAATCATAGCAACCATGCGTCATTACAAAAGGGGTAAATCGAACCTTTACCTACAAATGACAACCCCTACCATTCCACTCTACCAATTTCAAGGTAACTTTATAGGAATTTTTCTTTGATGGGTGTTTTTCAATCTCTTCAAAAACTTACAATCTGTGTAGGCATTATGTGTAGAACTTTGATTGCTGCATCATCAGAAATTGAGAAAAGTAGCCAAACTTTCAAAACCTTTTCCTCAATAAAGTTCATTGGTCAGATTCCAAGATATTTTGGCAGTAATGTTCTTAAAGTGATCCTCTTACAAAATCTGTTGAAGCCTTATTGATTTTGTTGACAAACAGGGCAGCAATGTGGCATTAGGAAAGGTACAAAACGACAAAACTTGTTACATTTCAAGAAACAAATGACCTTTACTGATAAGCTATTTCTTTAACAGAGTGTCCATTCCTTGCAATATCATATACATGAGCTCCTGTTCAAATTTTCACAGATATTTGCAGTTAAATATTTGTTGCTAATTTACTATCACTAAGAGTGCATGATTTAGGGCTATCTTGGCCCTCTTGTTAACTGTTCTACAATTCAACTTTCAAAATGTCACAACAAAGCTTGCAATGCTATAAAAATGAACATTTAGAGTCACTTTGAAAACAAATGTTCATTTTGAGTAACACTAAAACTTGCTCCTATGTTGTAAACCTGCATGTTTTACTAATCTTGGTCTTAAATTTTGATGTAAATGGATATGTGTATAAACACTGTTTGCTGTATTTCTATAAGCACACAATGAAACAGTTTAAGTAGCATAGTTGAGTGTCATTCTGTAACAGAAACAAAGTCTATTTCTATAAGCACACAATGAAACAGTTCAAGTAGCATAGTTGAGTGTCATTCTGTAACAGAAACAAAGGTCTTTGAGACTAGAATACATTCAGACAAACCTCCACCTTTGTGCAATTTGATCTGATTGATCAGATAATATGCATGCTCAGATTGATGTTTATCGTAAAGAGTTATTGATGTTTTCAAGTGGTCAATAGATATAGAATGATACAATTATTTTTGCTTTGGCAGATCTGTTATTCATTTCTCTGATGCGTTTATCTGCTCACCTGTCACATAGTGACAAGGTGAGATATTGTAATTACACTTTGTCTGCCATACGTCCACAATTTCTTAATAACACGATAAACTCTTATTTTAATCAGATTTATATCAAACTTATCCAGAGCTCGGTTCCTTTCGTAAACCAGTCAGGTCCATCAATGCACAACTGGATTATGGCCCTTTAAAAATTGGCAAGATTGTTATAATTGACCTTGTGAACGCGATAAAAGCTTCATTCATTATCTTATGTTTATCAAACTTATTCAATAGCTAGATATCTGTGACAGCTCGGCTCCTTTCGGAGATCAGCCATATATGTTTATGCATGACACGACTATGGCCCTTTAAAATCAGGAAAATAGTTATAATTGACCTTGTGAGCACAATAAATCATTATTTATCACCTGGTGCTTACCAAACTTATTCAGTAGCTAGATATCTGTGAGAGCTTGGTTCCTTTCGAAAACCATTTATGCATGTCAGGATTATAACCCTTTAAATTGGCTGAATTGCTATAATTGACCTTGTGAACATGATAGAGTCATCATTTACGTTCCAATGATTACTAGGAATTTGCTGTGCTCGAGTGGTCAGCGTCGAGGATTTCGAAACAGGGTGTCCCTGGCACAAATGTTTCTTAAAAAACATGGTTGTTTTAAACACATTAACAATCTAATTAATCAGGTGAGCAATATAGGGCCATCATGAACCTCTTGTTATGAAAAGTAAACACATTTTAATAGCGCATCAAGGAAACAGCCATGCAGCAGTTCTAATTATTCGCATGTGTGAATAACTAGAACTGTTGCATTGCTCTTTGAAAAGGCAGTCTGGATTTCTGTCCACAGCAGGTCATAGTGTACTGCACATTTCTTAGCAATACTAATTTAATTGTAGTATGTATAAGCACAGTTATACTTAGATATAACCCATATACTGTTGAAATGGCATGAAACCCAATTTATTGTTCAAGGTTGATGCATGCATTGATGCATGCATTGATGCATGCATTTTAAAATGTGTTGACACAAGTAGTATGAACTGAAATTGGTACAGTATGCATACCCATTTTAGAGGAGTATTGCTTTCTGATCTGGGTCTACTTAATTTGTCAGTGTTTTAGACTGTCACCTTATTATAATGAGTAATGGTGATACATGTATCCAGCCTGTTTCCCAAAAGTAATATTTAAAAATAATAATAAAAATATAAAAGATTGGTGAATTCATTCTCTGTGTTTATGTGTTAAGAATTGATCGACTCACTATATGGTTTATTACCACCAATATTAGTCTGAGCATGAGATGTTTTGATTTGAAAAAGATCAGATGCCACATCACAGATACTTTCTTATTGTCATCTGCTGAAGTAATCTTGTCTGTTTGATTGACAGTTTATTGGGTAATGTTTTCACTTGACAAAACTGATAGAATCTTAAATATTATTTGTATGTAAGAAAGAGGGAAACTAATAGTTTCTTTACTTCATAAAGCACAGCTTTTAATTGAGTATGCTTGTAAAAAATATCTTTGTTCCCAGAAATGCAAAACCCTTTTTCAACTTGCAGAGCATTTAATACATTTGCACCTGAAGACATCTGGAAACATTGTCACAAAGGGATATAAAATGATCATAGTGGTGATATATTTGCAACTATGTATTCAACTCTTTTCTTCTATGCTACCGGTACCTTTATTTTTACATAGATTTTCCATATTTTTAGCTCACCTATGCACAAAGTGCAAGGTGAGCTATTGGGATCACATTTTGTCCGGCGTCCGGCCAGCGTCCATTTTACCCTTGTTAACACACTACAGGCTACATTTTGCCTCCAATCACCATGAAAGTTTGCCAGAACATTCGTCTCCATGAAATATCGGGCAAGTTTGGAACTGGGTCATGTCCGGTCAAAAACTAGGTCTCAAGGTCAAATTTGTGGAAAACATTGTAAACACTCTGGAAGCTATATTTTTGGATTGAGCATGTTGAAACTTTGTCAGAATGTTTGTCTTAGTGATATCTAGGTCATGTCCGGAACTGGGTCATATCCGGTTAAACGCAAGGACACTAGGTCAAATTTATGGAAATTCTTGTTAACACTCTGGAAGCCACATTTTTCTCATGGAAACTCAATAAGTGTACAGGTAGGTGTACCCAAAGAAATGCAGTGCCTTCAGCGCTTTGATTGTCTTCAGAATTGTTTCCCTTTAATTTAATCCATAGTTTTCCCCTTCTGTCAGTTTTAATTAATTCAATTTTGTTTTCTAACCAATGTTTGTAATATACTATTAGCCCACCGCTGTCACGTTTCGCCTTTTTATTCCATTTCGGACGTGGACACACGAAGGCCTTGAAACCGTTAATACTCACATCACGTGACTTAGCATTCCATGTTTCTGTAAATAATAAAAGGTCATATCCATTGATTACATCTAAAAATGAGCTATCATGTAGCTTATTCGTAATACCGTTAACATTCCACTGGAGTACCGATATATACCGACTGCCAATGTCCTAGTTACTTTTTGTACGCTGATCAATACTATCCGCCGTCATCATCAACCCATTCACATAGAGCTTATCATAGGATAGTACGGCTCTTTTTCCCTCGTCGCGAGCTTTTTTGAATTCCGGGTACAATATCTTGCGTCGTTCCTGTATCTCCTTCGGGAATTGGTCACTTATCCTATATTGCGTGTTTGACAATTTATCGAATGATCCTCGTTTTATTCTAACTTTGTCTTGAAAATAATTACATTTAACAATAATTGGTCTTATTTTCTGGGGTTTGTACGGACCGAGCCTATGAGCGCGGTCAATTTTGATTGACTGGGCATCTTCTACATTCAATACAGATTCACACAGATCCTTTATTTTCTTCTCACAATCTTCTTCTTTCCTCTGATCGTTGGAAGTACATTCTGGGATGCCGTGAAAAAGAAGATTGTCCCGCATAGATCGTGACTGACATATCAACATATAAAGTTTACAGTTCACAGAGAAGTGTCAATAATTGAATAATTATATTTTCACTTGATTTAAACTAAAAATCGATCAATCATTATTGTGTCTGTTTTTAAAAATACAATGTATACATTTTGACAGGTTGATTATGAACAGAATCAGAATCAGAATATTTTATTGACTCAAACTTTACAAAGTTTATGGTAATTTACAAATATACAAGAAAAAATTATATATGTGTGTATCAAGGAAAGAATGGTCTCAATATAGTTTTGGAGGACAAACTGCTTTGTCATATTAGAAGCTTTAAAAAGGTAATAGCCAACCATACCATGCAGATGCATATCTAGTAAAAGACATATGGCATATCATATCACTTTATTTACATACACATATGCATGCTGCCACATATCGTATTATCATATCCAAACAATGTCAAAGACGTACAGAAACCAAAGTATGCCATGTACATACGTTTCTATATTTCATCGTGTATAGTTTGGTAAAGAAAGGAAATTAAACATATCAACATACATACAATACATATATATCAAGGCACATCATTGTTGCGTTTATGAAAAGAAAAGGTAATACATTTACAAAGGTTGATAAGGTCACCTTTATTATTGGTTTTTAAAAGCTCAACTAACTTTAACATATTTGGGTTTTTCCAATATTTCTTTTTTACAAATTTGAATCTAATATCTAAATAGTATGGACATTGTAGGATAAAATGGAATTCATCTTCCATTTCGCCCATTTGACAGTACGTGCATAAACGTTCGTGTCGATCTACCCTTTCACCAGCAAACCTACCGGTATCTATTCGTAATTTATGGACTGATGTTCGAATTCTGGTGAGACCAACGCGTAAATTTCTACTAATACTTAAGTTTAGATAGTTTTCCAGACCAAAATCGGATTTTAAATGCATATATAATGTACTAAGAGTGCGCCCAGTCTCAATATCTTGATACCATTTTTGTAAAAATGTGTCGATTAGCCTTTGTTTAAATATATTAGTAAAATGTTTAGCGTTCACTGAGCACGGGTTGTCCCAAACGTAAGCAAAGCCACGGCTACTTAAAAGATTACGTAGTTTAGTGAACCAATTATTTTTTTCGAGCATGGCATACTGAGCAATTGACGATAGTATTAGATTATCGGTATGTATAAGTTTAAACCAGTATTGTAAAATTCTTACATAGCGATTAATATAAAGAGGATATCTACCTAACTCCCCGTACACTGCCGCGTTACATGTAGACTGTCTTACCCCAAGAATCCTTTTACAAAATTTTAAATATAGTTTTTCCAGAGTGTTTGCATTTGTAAACCCAGAGACTTCGCAACCATAATAGAGTATAGGGGTAACAAAAGCATCGAATAACTGTAGCGCTACTTTTGGAGATGTGTTATAACGTTTCAGAGTTGAAAGTAAAACATTCATAGCTTGGCTAGGCGAGTTTGATGACATAAGTATCCAAAAATAATGCTAAATTTGTTTGAAGCCAATACATAGATGGAGGCACAGACATACATCCCTATATTTATTGTTTCTTCACGTAATTTGAAATATTGAGCAATATCGACTTTAAACTGATATTTAAAAAATGGCACTAGATTATCCTTCTCATAAAATGCGCTAGATGGTCAAAATATTGCAGATATTTGTAATCAAATAACTCCATCTGATGTGTACGGGCTTGTTTATTCCCTTACGTTTGTTAACATCTCTTTTCTGTAAACAATATCTTAGTCCTCATCCCCTGTATTAACATGCCTTCATATTTAACCCTTTCCCTCATATAGACGCTTTCTGACGCTTCTGCAGCAGACGGCTTTTTGAAAACATAGTGACAAAAGAAGAAATTGCTCAAAACGAGCAATTTCTCCTTTTGTCACAATGTTATACTGTAGCGCTACTTTTGGAGATGTGTTATAACGTTTCAGAGTTGAAAGTAAAACATTCATAGCTTGGCTAGGCGAGTTTGATGACATAAGTATCCAAAAATAATGCTAAATTTGTTTGAAGCCAATACATAGATGGAGGCACAGACATACATCCCTATATTTATTGTTTCTTCACGTAATTTGAAATATTGAGCAATATCGACTTTAAACTGATATTTAAAAAATGGCACTAGATTATCCTTCTCATAAAATGCGCTAGATGGTCAAAATATTGCAGATATTTGTAATCAAATAACTCCATCTGATGTGTACGGGCTTGTTTATTCCCTTACGTTTGTTAACATCTCTTTTCTGTAAACAATATCTTAGTCCTCATCCCCTGTATTAACATGCCTTCATATTTAACCCTTTCCCTCATATAGACGCTTTCTGACGCTTCTGCAGCAGACGGCTTTTTGAAAACATAGTGACAAAAGAAGAAATTGCTCCTTTTGTCACAATGTTATACACTTTTAGTTATAGGTTATCCATTCAATTATAGAGATTTTCTATTTATTGACAAAATATATTCAAAATCGTCAGCTGCATATCTCTTGTATGTGGGAAAGGATCAATGTAAATCAAAGTACTGAAAGTACTGAAGGTAGAATTGCGATCGTTTAAGAAGAGATACAGAAGTGCATATATGAAAGTAACCATATAAATCAATAGAACTTGTTACCTTCAGGCAAAGTTTCAAGTGTGTAACCCTTTCCAGTGCTGAAATTTTGCCTCAACCTGAAACTTTAACCAAAATGTTGACGAACAGACAGACGGAGAGACAGACATCGCCAATCTATAGACCGGAATTGCTAAAGCAATCCGGCCAAAAATAAAAAAAATCATCAATTTTAGCAGTAAAATCCTGCCAAGAAGTAATGAATTGAGAAAAAAATGTGCTGAGAGGTCCATAATTTCAAACTTGCTAAGATTTGGTCTGTGCAATGAATGTACAAATTGAAAAATGTATTGTTGACATGTATTTTCTACACCATCATTGTAATGTTGTTTATCATAAATAAAATTATTCCTTTTTTTAAATAAACTTTTAATCAAAATGTGTGTCTCAGTGTTGTCTTCTTCAGCAGTTTGACAGAAACAAAGCCTAAATCTGAAATTGTGTCAATGTGTTATTTGTCAACTCTGTCCCATAAGTTTTGCTTGTGATTTGAACTCTCATAAAAAAAGCACGGAAAGGGACAACTTTCCCAACTTTGATTAAATATGTTTTCAATTAAATTGTAAAAAATCTTTTTCTTGTTTTTTGAAAGTTTTGTCATTATTATTTAAGACGGACATTATATACTAGAATAGCCAACTGACTATCATTTGAAAAAGTGTTTCTTATTTAAACCTTTCCCACTTGCATACGTAATTGCAGCCGACGACTTTTGAAAACATTGATGCAGAAGAAGAAATTGCTCATAACAAGCTTTCTCCTTTTGCAACAATGTTTTCAACTATATTCAATGATTACACTTCCAATAAATGTGATTTTCTGTATCTTTGCTCAGATTTTTTTTAATTCGTCTGCTGCAGAGTTTTTATATTGTGGGGTGGGTTGTGATTTGTTAAAGGGCAAGCAGGATTGGGAATTGAGTGTTGCACTTATCCTAATGAAACACTCGCCTGCCTGTGCATGTTTTAGCTTAACTTAACTTGTTAATGTTCTTTCCATCATCAACTTAGTCATCTGTTAGTAATCAACTCTATGAACGAATTAATCGCGTCAAAATCTTGAATCGCGTCAAAATCATAACGAACAAACTGTCAAAATCTAATTTTGAACTGTGTAATACAAATTTAGAATAAAAGGATGAATCAGTTATGTTGTAACAACCAATATCCGCGGGTCATTTACCTGATTTTGGCCGAAAGAAATGATCGATTTCTTGCAAGATTTATTCGTTATTCGTTCTGCCTATTATAATCAAAGTATTCTAAACGCTTTATAAACAAGTGATTTAAAGCGCTCAAATCATTTGATGAAATTTGTTTCTTTAGACGCGGACCTTGTCGAAAGCACCTATCCAAAATGCAATCGTTGTCGAAGGAATAGATGGACTGAGAGAAAGAGAAAGAAAAGGCTTAGCAATGCATACTATCTTTATGAATAAGGACATGAACGAATATGTATGGACTAGCGCCTAGAATTTCGTACTAGCCGATCCTTCATTCCACTCGCTTATGCTAGCGGGCGAGTGGATGTTTACATCTCTGCCGAGAGTGAAAAAAGGGTTACAATTTACAAAGGGTAATTGCGTGGTGCAGTGCTATATTGGCGTAGTGATATCTAAATAATTGTGTACACTTTAAATATGATATTTACACTTACAAGACTTGTTATTTTCTATTATAAGCTTGAATAATCGGATTTTTTTCGTTACTCTATGTTTGCTTTTGTGAGCATTCGTAAATTAGTCAAACCAAAAATTGCACTTAATTGGTGGTGGTGAAGGGCATATACATCACGTGACTTCAAACTCACTATGACTATGGCAGCCTCTGCGCATGCGCAAGTCTACCAAAAAGGACTCCAATTGATAAGTGCTGGTCCGGTGTATATATACTTCTGACGAGCATTCATATTGCTCTCTTTCCTTCTGAGAAAAAATAAATAAATAGGCCCAATAATTTTATAAAAAAAATCCCCACCCCATATCTTGTTCACGTTACTGAATTATATATTGACACTGTATGTATTTAATGTTATTACATGCCTGTACATTTTCCGGTGGAAATACATGCAGATTGACATGCGCAAATACACCACGACAGATTGAAATTCCGTATCTACATGCGGTGTAAATTCAAGATTGTGACGTCAGACAGTGCGCGGACTACTTTAAGCGAGGTTCCCGTTTTGAATCTGCGCTATGTAGTAAAATATGCAGACAGCCAATACTATTTAGGAAAATTGTTTCTATTATCGAAAACCTAGCGTCAAATTTAATAAAACCCCGCAAGTAAAGATTATGTTGTCGTTTTCTCCCACAAAATAATGGAAATTTAATTTGATAATGTTATTGGGCGCGACTTACGTATTAGCATACTTTTTAGGGGCGTGGCCTAAGTATTGTAGTAAATATTCACCCGCCATTCACTTTTCATTTCAAGATTACAAAATTGTATCCCCTATAAAAATATATATTGAATCTGTATATTTGTTAGTTTTTTCGCTCTTCATAGATCGTAGGTATATATAATAAAAGGAATATTACCTTGCGGGAGCGATAAATGTGTTCGTATCGCACGACTCGTAGCGTGGGAAAATCCATATCTTACTCGTCGTCGGTCTCGTAAGATATCGATTTTTCCACGCTACTTGTAGTGCAATACAAACCCTTTTATCGCTCCCGCAACGTAATATTCCGTATTTATTCCTCATGCTGTACAATATATCGAGGGCTTGACGTGTAATGGTTGTAACTAATTTTTCTTAGTAAACAATGAAAATTCAGGTGCCATTGCTCGTTCTGAGCAATGGCACCTAAATTTGCATTATTTACAAAAGGGTCAAAAGTGCCCATAAACCAGGGTTTTAGTTACAACTGTTTCACGCCAAGCCCTCGTACTGTTCTGTTCCTACACGTTTCATCCCTTAGCTGGTACATCAATTGTTTACAAATAAAAGTACGACTACTCAAACAAGGAATCGGTGGAACCGAATGATGCTTCCCATAAGGGCTTTGTCAGTGATAATAGGCATTGTCTGATAGAACAACCTTTAACTAGTGATCATACCTATTTACATAATACAGACTTCATTAAAAGAAAATAATAAAAACAAGGGAGTTAATATTTATAATTTATTATAGAGTTATGGTTCTTGTGTAATGCACTTCCTTTCTTTAATATCTATCTACATTTCAAGTTTCATCGAAATATCTTTAGTACTTCTCGAGTTATGGTCCTGAAATTGAAATATAAAGTCTAGCAAGGGAGATAACTTGAAAATTATTCACTATAAGTTATGTTTCTTGTATTATGCACTCTCAATTATGCTCAATGCTAATAAAGTGTGACGGACAAAGTGTGACGGACAAAGTGTGACGGACAAACAAGAAAATAATAAAAACAAGGGAGTTAATTTTTATTATTTATTATAGAGTTATGGTTCTTGTGTAATGCACTTCCTCTCTTTAATATCTATCTACATTGCAAGTTTCATCGAAATATCTTTCGTACTTTTAGAGTTATGGTCCTGAAATTGAAATTATATAAAGTCTAACAACGGAGATAACTTGAAAATTATTTACTATAAAATATGTTTCTTGTATTATGCACTCCCAATTATGCTCAATAGTGTGACGGACAAAGTGTGACGGACAAAACAGAAAATAACAAAAACAAGGGAGTTAATTTTTATTATTTATTATAGAGTTATGGTTCTTGTGCAATGCACTTCCTCTTCTTAATATCTATCTACATTTCAAGTTTCATAGAAATATCTTTCGTACTTTTGGAGTTATGGTCCTGAAATTGAAATATAAAGTCTAACAAGGGAGATAACTTGAAAAGTATTCACTATAAGTTATGTTTCTTGTGTAATGCACTTCCTTTCTTTAATATCTGTATACATTTCAAGTTTCATCGAAATATCTTTAGTACTTTTCGAGTTATGGTCCTGACAGGGAAAAATAAAGTCTAACAAGGGAGATAATTTGAAGATTGTTCACTATAAAGTTATGGTTCTTGTATTATGCACTCTCTCTTATTGATATGTATGTATATTTCAAGTTTCATTGAAATATATTCAGTACTTTTAGATTTATGCTCAAGGCAAATAAAGTGTGACGGACAAACTTTTCTGGACGGACGTGATGGACGGACAAAGCGACAACTATATGCTCTCCCAAACTATTTTGGGGAGCATAACAATTAAAGCACTGAAAGTGCTGTGGGGTGGTACCATTGGTCATCTGTTGCACCTTTTAGGGCAGTAACAACACATTTGCATAATGGTGTACATACAGTCCAAACGCATAAAAAAGAGAAAACATTTTTGGTAGAGTTGCGCTTGCGCAAACGAGACCATTGTTACAGGTTGGATTTTGAAGTCACGTGATGTAAATGCCCCTAGAGCACCAATTATACCAAATATCAGTACGCCAACAATTAAGTGCAAATTTGTTTGACTAATTTACGAATGCTAACAAAAGCAAACATGGAATAATTAAAAAAATATCCGATTATTCAAGCTTGTCATATAAAATAAAATGTCGTATAATGTGTAAATATCATATTTGAATGTATATTATATTTGAATATTCTTACGCAAATCAACCTAAAATCTCGACACGCCCTGTTTACATTATTAAGTTAAAACCCTTTCTTCAACGCAGGACCGTTTGTTTGATTCGACAATTGTTGAGAACGTAATGAAGGGTCTATCAATGCGAATGTCATACGATCCTATTTTGATGCGAAAACTGCTGTAATTCAGTTAAAAGCCACGTACCAAGGGATCGACTACGTCTGAAAACACCGCATAACTTATGAACATACCGTAGAGTTCTTCACTGTGAAAGGGTAGTTTTCTTATAGTCGCTGCTTAAGGAAAATGCTGACTCCGTTGATAACTAATATGATGTGTTATGACTTTATCTCATTATATGTAAATATGTATATATACGTATACACATATAGGTGACTTATAGGCCAAAAGGGCCGGGTGTGATCATTTTTGTTTTTTATATAATACTGTTAATCATAATATGTTTCACACATGTCACTTTAATAAACAACAATTTCTTATCTTAAAGGAAGGTTTAGTTTATCTGGATATAGGCCTTGTTCCGCTTTGAAGGAGCAGAATTTATGAATATTTATTATTTATGGTTGGCCCTGGAAATATATTGCGTCATTTTATTTGCCTGGCTGTGGTCCTAGAACATATACATATACTGGTACCCTGTTTTAGGGACATATTTTCAATCAGCCGGTGAAACAGCAGAGTACCACCTAAAAGTACCTTGTGATAGCGTCCATATCTCTTTGCAGCTTTTCACACTTATTTTATTGCTGTTTATCGGTAATCAAGCCAATTAATTTTGCTATACGATACAGTGAATTGATAAGGAAGCAGTCGGTCAGTGTGCGTTGTTTTTAAGCCAATGAGAACGCAGCAAATTATTAACTGCGATAATAAAGCACACACAATTCAGTCAGTGTGAGTGTCTATTAATAGATTCTGGATTTTCCGAAAATTGCAAATTGCTACGAGGGTAGACAAACTATTAAACTGAACTTTAAATCTATGAAATCGGGTTTAAATAATACATCACTTATGGTGGCGAAAGACAAATTCAACCCAGAGCAGGCCCTGGTAAGTATATTTATTACTTATTCATTTTTCAAGTCTTACTGTTTATAAGTATTGCTCGTTTCAATCGGTGTGTAGTTCTTTTGAAAAAGTCAGTTTCCTTTTGTCATAAACTAACTCGAATGATAATCAATATATGCCGCCTTTCTTCGTTGAAGGATCTGTGAGTTTGATATTCTTAAAAATGCTTCAGTTATGAGTTTGATATTTACATAGTAGGCAATTATTCTGAATCCTATTTGAGTTGATATTGGTCTATCAGTGTTTCATTTTGATAATTGCTATCAATGAGCCTCATTAAATGGACATGTTGTTACATGGGAGAGCCAGTATTCATGTGGGTCATTTTTGTTTCAATGTCATCTTGAACAGCATTATTTGACATATTATTCATTGAATGCATAGAGTTGTACATCATCCTTTTAGTTCCAAAGTTTTGACTAGCTAGTTAAATATCTAAAACACCAAATTATTGACAGACAGTGCAGAAAATTAAATAAAATTCATTGCACATGTATTAAACACATTGTGTTAACGCTTTCCAACATTCCCAAATAGCAGCAAGTGAATTTGAAAATAGAGAAACCTGAAAAACTCCATAAAAGAAAGCTTAATTATTAAATAAAGTTGAACTATTGTGGCCATGATCAATTTCACCTTTTGCCATAATGTTTTCAAAAGTCATCTGCTGCTATTGCCTCAAAATGCTGTTGACAAATGTTGTAAATATTTCTAAATGAATATATTATTATTTAACATAGAAACCAAAAAGAAATGCTCAATATGAATGAGAGAAAAAAGCATCTGCTGCAGATGTGTCTCCACGTGGGAAAGAATTAAGTTATTCCACATACATCAATTCTGAAGAAGACGATGTTGAATACATCTTGCAAGGATAAAGGAAATGTACATAAATCAGGATAATATTGAAAATATTATGGCAAAAACAAGAAAGTGAATCCTCCTTTTAGAAGGTGTATACAATTTATTGTCAACTTTCAGGCAGACCAATAACAGGAGGTTATGGTCAAGGGAGAGCCTATACCATAAAAGCTATATAGGTCCAGGATGACAGCTTGCCAAAGGTTAAATTAACATTATGGAGAGAAGACGCCGTTACAACAATTCGTCCTGGGGACTACTACTTACAACCGACTTAGTAACCAATACATTCAGAAATGGAACAACATTAAACTCTACATCCAGAACATCAATTGAGGTAAAATTCGTCAGCTTACTTAAGACTAAACAATTTAAAAACGTTATATATGTATATTTTTTCCACAGAGATCAATTGTGTCTGTTTGCCATTATGTTTAATTTGTTAGCTCACCTGTGCACAAAGTGCTCAAGGTGAGCTATTGTGATCACATTTTGAATCCGATCTTCAGGAAAATTTATCAGAACATTCATCTCCATCAAATCTTGGATAAGTTCGAAACTGGGCCATATCAGGTAAAAAAACCATGGTTCATTATACTAGTAGGTCAAAATAAATGAAATATTGTTATCACTCTGGATGTCGCATTTTTATCTTGAGCATGTTGAAACTTTAACAGAATGTTTGTTTTAAGGATGTACTGAACTGAGAAGTGGATATTTAAAAAATAAAAAAATGTTATTAAATCTTTTGATTATGTTGTCAGTCATTATACCTTTTTATAATGCTTCAAAATTTAAAAATAAAGTGGATTAAATTTGTTTTAGATAAAGGACTGAATTTGTTCGTGAGCCTTCCAAGCGCTGTCCAGTCGCCATGTTTGATAATGTAATATAACTGGGTAAAAAGAACATATTAAAGTACATGTATATACATTTTAATCTAGAACTTGTACAGTATCATATTGTTTTGAAAATAAGTAGAATATATTGTAAAACTTTTATGACAATTGAAGATATGTTTAAAAAAACCACAAACAAATATTTTAACATGTTTTAGCCATTCAGACAAGAACAACTGAAAACATTTGCTCAATGACATATACTTTTCTTTTTAAAGTTTGATAAATGATAATAATTGCAATAACCTAAAGAAGTTTCAGAAAAAGTTAAATATTATAAATATGTTTTTTCCTTATTTCAAAGTTTTGAACTTTTCTATTCTTACACCTGACAAATATGGGTTCTCATTAGGGAAAAATAGCGTCTATTTTTTAGGTTCAATAACAACGTATCACATGAACTTCCAAAGATATGGATAAAATAACTTCAGAATGAGATTTAAACCACAAGAAGACAAACGATTAGCATATCATTTTTCAAATATTGGCAATTTGCGTGAAAACTGTTTCATGTGCTGAAATAGCAAAAAAAATGCATATCATAAGGCTTTCATAAATGGATCTAGTAAAAAATAAAACCCACTAACATACATTTTTTTTTTTTTTATTAAACATACATCCAACTTTCAAAAAAACAATGTTACAACAAAAGTTAAATATTATGAAATATCCACTTTTCAGTTCAGTACATCCCTAAATATATTTACATACAAAAATCTGCAGCAGACGATTTTGAAAACATGTCCAAGAAAAAATGGTTACTCCCTTTAAATGAAAGTAATTGAATTTAATTGAAAACATGGTGACAAAGGGAGAAATTGCTCGTTTTGGGCAATTCCTTATTTTTTCTCTTAATAATTTCTGTTGCAGAGGCATCAGAAAGCGTCTATATGAGGGAAAGTATTTATGATATCTAGGTAAAGTTCGATTATATTATTGATTTATTTCAGCAGTTTGAGACTGTGTCATGTGTTTTGCATTATAAATCTTATTGCACTACTCAGGTGAGAGATTCCGTGCCATTATAGAAATAATATATTAAGATTTTCTAGATGTATAGATAACGTTGTATATTGGAAACGGTAAAATAACACTTGAATCATTGAACATTTTATATTGAAACCTGAACATTTTTTATATATATGTCACCCATATGGAAGGCTGATGTTGATTTATTGCAATCATTGACTTTCTGTAGTTTGGCTGTTTGTTGTTGTTAATTTAATCAAAGGTTGATCAAGTCAAGGACACTGTCTGTACAAGTAGAAAATTGTGCTTTAATTATTGTTCAAACTTATATAATGCAAACATAATATGCTCATGATAGGAATATTATGCATTCACACATACAACACAATGTCATGTGCAGAAGATGATATTGAAAACAAATAGACAACATTTTGACCTGATCTTTGAAATGCAACAATATCAATTTATGAAAGATCTAAACTTTCAGACTCATTTCACTTAACTGTACCACTCTCAAATGCAACAAATTTGAAGCAGATGATTGTTTTAAAATAATATGATTGAATTGAAAGCAAAAGGAGATTGTTCTAAAATGAAAATGTAAAATAAGTAATTAATTTACTTTATGTTTCAGAAAAAATATAACCCTACGGGAAATATGACAATGACAGTTGTAGGGGTCAGTGTGGACGATAAAAAGGTCTTACTGTTGAATGACACAGTTAATCATTGCTCTGTGTCTGAAGATTTGTTAATGCCACTTCTCACAGATGAAATGGACATAGAAACATTTTTCGAGATGTGTAAGAGAAAAGTTCATGTAACACAACAAGGAGAGGAGGTTATTGCAATAGCCATGGACGCCTAATATTAGTGATACTACATGTCAATAGAAGAAGGCAAAAGATGTGTAGATAAAAAATAATTTAAATATAACATTTTTGATAATTCCTTTGATATTTAACCAATTCCCATCTGCAAACGTCAAATGCAATAGCAGAAGACGACTTTTGAAAACCTTGTGGCCAAAGGTAAAATCATCCTTTATGGAGAGTTTTCAGGTTTTTGTCACTATTTTCAAAGTGGTCTGCTGCAGATTTGTTGTATGTGGGAAAGGGTTTATTTCATACATTTCTTTTCCCTGTCAGTACATTGGAACAATTCATTACTGACTAAATTAAAACAATAATGTTGTTAATTTGCCATGGTAGTGTCTAAGAAAAAAGTAATGAAATGAAAAGTCAACCCTTTCCATCATATTACATTCTAGGACATAATTAGGTAAACACATGTTTACAAACATGATTGATTAGGGTTTAACGCGGTTTTTAATAATTTCTCAGTTATATCACGGTGGCCAGTTCACCTACTCATGCATTTCCTGGTTTTCTTACACCAGTACTCCACACAACAATCTTCCCAAGCAACTGGCTGCTTTTCCACATAGACTTAGCCCATTGGTGGAAGACGAATGACGCATGTCGCATTGACTTTTGTCAATCGTCGGAAAGAAAGTTGGCCGAGCCGGGATTCGAACTCACAACCCCTGGATTGACAGCCCGCGTCTACCGACTGAGCTACCGGGGCTCGGCTTTACAAAAATGAATGTTAATTTGAAACCAGATTAAAGGAGTAATTGCTCATTAACCCTTTCCCTCATACTACAATTCTGCGGCAGATGACTTTGAACATATTTTGTCAAAGAAATAGAGAATATCTATAATTGAATGGATAACCTGTGTCATCATTCTTTAGATAAAACGCAGGTCTATCGAGTTCCAACTAAATTTTTCTTAAATTTAGTATGGCTTTATTTTAAACACATTTTCTACACGATCTCCACTACAGTGTCTTCGGGGCTTTGATTTTTATTTTTACACGTGTGATTATACTCAAATAGTTAACACTTTCCCAAATATGGACGCTCTCTGACGCCTTTGCAGCAATTCATTATGAGCAATTTCACCTTTTGCCACAATATTTTTAATTTAAATTTGAAGATAAAGAGAGAAAATGATTGGGCCTATTTATTATATTTCTCAGAAGGAAAGAGAGCAATACGAATGCTCGCCAGAAGTATATATACACCAGACCAGCACTCATCAATTGGAGTTCTTTTTTCCATTAAATATGAAGGCATGTATTTTGACGATGAACCATATGTGTTCAAGTCAATATTCTTGAATAAAGTTCTGTTCTGTTCTGTTCTGTAAATACAGGGGATGAGGACTAAGATATTGTTTACAGAAAAGAGATGTTAACAAACGTAATGGAATAAACAAGCACTTACACATCAGATGGAATTATTTGATTACATATCTGCAATATTTTGACGGGTAATCTAGTGACATTTTTCAAATATCAGTTAATAGTCGATATTGATAAATGTTTCAAATGACGCGAAGAAACAATAAATATAGGGATGTCTGTCCGTGCCTCCATCTGTGTATTGGCTTCAAACAAATTTAGCATTATTTTTGGATACTTATGTCATCAAACTCGCCTAGGTTAATAATCAACCTGTCAAAATGTATACATTGTATTTTTAAAAATAGACACAATAATGATTGATCGATTTTTAGTTTAAATCAAGTGAAACAATTATTAAATGATTAATGATAATATAATTATTCAATTATTAACACTTCTCTGTAAACTGTAAAATTTATATGTTGATATGTCAGGTCTTTTTAGCTACACCACCTGGCAACTTTTGTATGTTTATTCTTTTTTCTAATTGTATATCACTTATGTTGGCCAGGCGCGTAGCTGGGTCGATTTGTGGACTACGCACTATTGTAGGGGGGTTCGGGGGCATGCTCCCCCGTTGAATTTTGTTTTGTCTATATGGGCTCAGGTGACTTCTGGCGTATATTTCACAATATCTAAATGAGCCTTCTTGATACACTTATGTATGGCATATATACACAAAATACCCTTAAAACATTTGCAGCATTCAAAATATATTTTTTCTAACATTGACTGGCCCTTCAACAAAAGTGATACCTCGAAGACTCGAACTCGAAGGGCCAACAGTTAATAGTTTGGCCTATCAGTAGTTCTATGTATTCAATTTTGGACGTTATGACGGCGAAGAAGCAGTTTATCCTAAAAATAAACATGTAGTATATTAAGAGTTATCGAAATGAAAATGCATAAGTAATCAAACCATTGCTCAATAGCCACGAGACCAATGATGAAACCGAACTGAGTGATCGCAGTTCATATGCCCCGGCTTTGGCTCCACCATAGTTTGGGAAGAGGTCATCTAAGCTGTCAACGACCGTCGTAAACGAGCATTTGAAAGTGTTAAGTGCGACTGTAATTTAGTCTGATTTTCCATGTGTTTTATTCTTACTTAGTTTCATGAAAACGCAACAACCGTTTGCCCGAGTAGTAAAACAGAAACGCCACTTCTTGAATGGTGTTTATCATGTTTCTGGCAAGTGGCTCCTCTGACGCATGAGTAAGCAAGATTTAGACAGTGAGCTTTGCAGTGGTTGTACTATCTGCCGAACTCGCTCAAACACCACGGAACTTTCCGGTCATGTTGGATGCTCTATCGTAGCCTTACCGACTTGGTTGTATGGTCAAAGTACCTCACACAGAGCGCCACTTGCTCCATAGTAGACGCGTCAGTGGCTTCGTCTGTCATAAACCCAAGGAACGGAACACTATTGCATCTATTTCCTCTCTGATTTGAGCCCCGCATATCGTGATTATTTCATTTTGTATATCTGGTGAAGTGTATCGCGTCACCGTTCTTCAAATGATCGCGCAGCATAGGGTTATATTTGGCTTGGTATTCTTAAAGTGCTTTAAAGTTACTATGTGTATCCTCATGACCACGTATAGCAAGATTGTGTTTACAACAAAGGATATAATTGTATCAATTATGCCTGGTAATACATGTATGTTCTTGCTAACCAGGACATCATTGGCATAGGAAACTGATTGGGCAATGCTTTTCTCAATTCCAGACATAACTGCAGTCTAATGTTCAGCCGCTTCAAGCGAATGCGCATGTGTCTTGCCATAATGTGAGCGGTGATGACCTTGCAAAGATTGCTTGGGTCGGTTGATTGATGCAGGTTGCGCCACTAGCGATCTCTTCTCAGATCCAAATAAATGGCACGGACCACAATTCGCTCCACCAATAAACTTCGAATATCGTACTCCCATGTACAATATGAAAATACTATATGACTGTTTACAAACTGCATAGGACATCTTATATTATCAATAAATATAGATTATCCATGTGACATTTTGTTCATGTCTGAATTGTACTGATATGCCGTTTTCACCCTTACCCCCCTTAGGGTCCAGTTTTTATTGCATTTTTCGCATTTGTTTCATTTTCATTTTTGGAACTCTCAAAATATTTCTTACGCACGTGCGTAAGCCTAGCTACGCGCCTGTTGGCTATGAATATGTATTTATTGTATGCCAAAAATCGTCATAAAAAGTCATGAATATTTAAAGATATTAACATTTCGGCTTGGTTCGGAGAGACAATTATAGCAATGGCCAGGAGTGCGTTTTAATTACGCCGCAATTCCTTATAATGAGTAATTTTTCCTTTTGTAACGTTTAAAAATTGACAATTTAATAATTATGCTTTCCTTTATAGAGATTTTGCATAGGTTTTTCAAAGTTGTCTGCTGCAAAGATAAGGGTTAAACCTATTTGAGATGCAGCAGACGAAAAGAAGTGATGTGGCATATCGCTTTCCCAAATACAACAAATCTACAGCAAACGACTTTAAAACCATCAAGGCACAACTATTGAAACACTTAAGAGTTGAAAAAAAAAATGAAAATAGGATATTATGAATGTTTTCCGAATCGTTTGCTCCAGATGCGTCTATATCGAGGGCTTGGCGTGAAACGGTTGTAACTTAAAACCTATTTTGAAAACCCTGGTTTAGGGGCAATTTTGACCCTTTTGTAAACAATGCAAATTTAGGTGCCATTGCTCAGAACGAGCAATGGCACCTAAATTTACATTGTTTACCAAGAAAAGTGATTTAACTCTTATAAAGACTTTATGGCGAGGTGATTAACCTTGGTAAAAAAATACCAATTTTAGATACAACCGTTTCACGCCAAGCCCTCGATATATGGGAAATGGGATTTAGTTGATTTGGGATTTACATGTAGCCAATATCAGACATACGTAAAATAAAACACCTACATATCGAGGGATAAATAGTCCTTTTTTTTTTAAATTATACACGTGTAAAAGAGTAAACCCTTTCCCAAATATAGAGATAGAAAGATAGATATTTCTTTATTTCCTCCATAAATGAAGAGTAAATACATACATACAAAGTACGACAAATAAAAGAAATAACAGTAAACAGTCCACATATTAGTTATTTACAGGTTGCTACAAGAGACATACAAGTAACATCGAACAGACGCAATTTAAGCATGTGTGTTGGAGGGATTTGTTTGGTGGTTGTGGATGCAATAATGGAAAAGGATCATGATGAGGGTGCAGGTTAATCATTTAGTACACGCATGCTATGCGACAATATCTGTATGTAAGAAAGTTGATGCTTATCCTTAACGAAACGAAACTCAAGGAACAGCAGCATTTCAAATGTTTTTTAAGTTGACTATCCATCAGCAATTCTTTTCACAAAAGAATTACCAGAGGATATGGTAGCCTATGTTATATGGGATGCTAGAATAGGTCACATAACTATCATGTTATTGTCTGTTTATAGTTGTATTTCGACATTACAATATGCAAAACAAAACAATACACCATTTTATATAAACAAAACAATATACAATTTTATATAAACAAAACAATATTTTCTACTTAAATTTGAAAATTATACTTTCTGTTATAGATAATTACCATATTTTTGCCTTGACTTCAAAGTTATTGGAAATTCAGCTTCCATATTGCCTACCCTCGAAAACAAATCTTAATCAAACATCATATATTGAAAATAAAGGAGTCAAGAAGTTAAACGTATAAATAAAATAAGAACAGAACATAACTTTTATTCACCAAGGTATTAAAATACAACAAGCGGTTTTAACAATTACAACTTACATAAAAACAGTTATGACAAAATAATATTTCTACTTTTCCAATAGTTCTATAATGATACGTATTTCTCGTTCATTATTTTTTAAGGTGGAACAATTTGGAATTCACGGTCTTTTCCTTGAGTTGGTTGATTACAAAATCATCAAACAATGTGAGAAAACAAGAGACAATAGATTGATACGATGTAATCACCGAATTGTCTACTCAAATTAATCGTTTGTTATCAATTGTTTACATAACATTATTCTAGAGTAATGTATAACTGATTAAAACAATTCACACCTTTGAAAACATATATGACCAATCAAAACATCTTATTTTATCATGCCATCCAATTATAATTTAGAGTTTAATGCTGTTGCTCCGCCCATGTTTGTAGTTCTAGCAACCTGCAGATTTAAATATCTATTGAATCCACAAAGTTTATATCTTATTTCTTAATTTGAAGTCATAAATTGAAGACATACAGTGCTTGGAATAAATAAGAAATCGAGGAAATATAGGTAAGTCTTTTGATTTCATCTTGGTTGAACGCTGTGCTTGATTGAACATCAGATATCTCTGTGGCAGGCGACTTGTCGAAAAAGAGAAATTGCTTTTAACGAGCGCTTCCCCCAATTTTCGACAACATTTTCATATTTTTTTAGAGATTGATTGATTGATTGAATGGGGTTTAACGCCGTTTTTAACAATTTCTCAGTTATATCACGGCGGCCAGTTCACCTACTCATGCATTTCCTGGTTTTCTCACACCAGTACTCCACACAAGAATCTTTCCAAGCAACTGGCTATTTTTTTAGAGATATACTTTCATTTCTCCAGAAGTTATATATATGAGCCATTCCATGAGAAAACCAATATTATGGACTCTGCGTAATGTATCGATCCACATCAGCATGCGCCGTCCGCTCAGGCTAATCCGGCTCGAAGCATTACGTCTCGAGTGGATAGAGGTATGGAGTAATGATTCCTGAAACAGAATATCCACAGGAGGCAAAAAGTGTCTGTCCGGGTTAGTCTCCGCGAAATGCCTAGGCTGACGCGGGTCGATACTTTCCGTAGAGTCTACAATGTTCATTTACTCGTGGAACGGCTCATATATATATATCTTTACACGCAATATGGTATAATAAATAATTTCTGGTAAACGGTATATTTCTTTATGGAAGAGTATGTTATAATGTGAACGATTTACACTTTAAAACAAATCTGCACCAGACGAATTTAAAAACATGAAGTCTAAAAAAGGAAACTCTCTATAAATTATCAGTCATTGAATAACGTTGAAAAACATTGTGGCGAAAGCAGAAATTGCTGGTTTTTAATCAATTTCAATTCGTGTCACAATGTTTTCAAAAGTCGTCAGCTGCCGAGGCTTCTGAAAGTGGGAAAGGGTAAATAAATGTTTGCCCTAGAATATAATAGAAGAAGATATCTAATTATACCAAACATTGATCGAATCTGTCAAATATGCAACCTGTACATGTTCGAAATATAGTTAAGTTGGAGAAATCAATACGGCAAAAGAAGATGTTACTCGCTTTGCGTAACTACTCCCCTTCCAAAATCATCTGTGTATTGGCTTCAAACAAATTTAGCATTATTTTTGGATACTTATGTCATCAAACTCGCCTAGGTTAATAATCAACCTGTCAAAATGTATACATTGTATTTTTAAAAATAGACACAATAATGATTGATCGATTTTTAGTTTAAATCAAGTGAAACAATTATTAAATGATTAATGATAATATAATTATTCAATTATTAACACTTCTCTGTAAACTGTAAAATTTATATGTTGATATGTCAGGTCTTTTTAGCTACACCACCTGGCAACTTTTGTATGTTTATTCTTTTTTCTAATTGTATATCACTTATGTTGGCCAGGCGCGTAGCTGGGTCGATTTGTGGACTACGCACTATTGTAGGGGGGTTCGGGGGCATGCTCCCCCGTTGAATTTTGTTTTGTCTATATGGGCTCAGGTGACTTCTGGCGTATATTTCACAATATCTAAATGAGCCTTCTTGATACACTTATGTATGGCATATATACACAAAATACCCTTAAAACATTTGCAGCATTCAAAATATATTTTTTCTAACATTGACTGGCCCTTCAACAAAAGTGATACCTCGAAGACTCGAACTCGAAGGGCCAACAGTTAATAGTTTGGCCTATCAGTAGTTCTATGTATTCAATTTTGGACGTTATGACGGCGAAGAAGCAGTTTATCCTAAAAATAAACATGTAGTATATTAAGAGTTATCGAAATGAAAATGCATAAGTAATCAAACCATTGCTCAATAGCCACGAGACCAATGATGAAACCGAACTGAGTGATCGCAGTTCATATGCCCCGGCTTTGGCTCCACCATAGTTTGGGAAGAGGTCATCTAAGCTGTCAACGACCGTCGTAAACGAGCATTTAAAAGTGTTAAGTGCGACTGTAATTTAGTCTGATTTTCCATGTGTTTTATTCTTACTTAGTTTCATGAAAACGCAACAACCGTTTGCCCGAGTAGTAAAACAGAAACGCCACTTCTTGAATGGTGTTTATCATGTTTCTGGCAAGTGGCTCCTCTGACGCATGAGTAAGCAAGATTTAGACAGTGAGCTTTGCAGTGGTTGTACTATCTGCCGAACTCGCTCAAACACCACGGAACTTTCCGGTCATGTTGGATGCTCTATCGTAGCCTTACCGACTTGGTTGTATGGTCAAAGTACCTCACACAGAGCGCCACTTGCTCCATAGTAGACGCGTCAGTGGCTTCGTCTGTCATAAACCCAAGGAACGGAACACTATTGCATCTATTTCCTCTCTGATTTGAGCCCCGCATATCGTGATTATTTCATTTTGTATATCTGGTGAAGTGTATCGCGTCACCGTTCTTCAAATGATCGCGCAGCATAGGGTTATATTTGGCTTGGTATTCTTAAAGTGCTTTAAAGTTACTATGTGTATCCTCATGACCACGTATAGCAAGATTGTGTTTACAACAAAGGATATAATTGTATCAATTATGCCTGGTAATACATGTATGTTCTTGCTAACCAGGACATCATTGGCATAGGAAACTGATTGGGCAATGCTTTTCTCAATTCCAGACATAACTGCAGTCTAATGTTCAGCCGCTTCAAGCGAATGCGCATGTGTCTTGCCATAATGTGAGCGGTGATGACCTTGCAAAGATTGCTTGGGTCGGTTGATTGATGCAGGTTGCGCCACTAGCGATCTCTTCTCAGATCCAAATAAATGGCACGGACCACAATTCGCTCCACCAATAAACTTCGAATATCGTACTCCCATGTACAATATGAAAATACTATATGACTGTTTACAAACTGCATAGGACATCTTATATTATCAATAAATATAGATTATCCATGTGACATTTTGTTCATGTCTGAATTGTACTGATATGCCGTTTTCACCCTTACCCCCCTTAGGGTCCAGTTTTTATTGCATTTTTCGCATTTGTTTCATTTTCATTTTTGGAACTCTCAAAATATTTCTTACGCACGTGCGTAAGCCTAGCTACGCGCCTGTTGGCTATGAATATGTATTTATTGTATGCCAAAAATCGTCATAAAAAGTCATGAATATTTAAAGATATTAACATTTCGGCTTGGTTCGGAGAGACAATTATAGCAATGGCCAGGAGTGCGTTTTAATTACGCCGCAATTCCTTATAATGAGTAATTTTTCCTTTTGTAACGTTTAAAAATTGACAATTTAATAATTATGCTTTCCTTTATAGAGATTTTGCATAGGTTTTTCAAAGTTGTCTGCTGCAAAGATAAGGGTTAAACCTATTTGAGATGCAGCAGACGAAAAGAAGTGATGTGGCATATCGCTTTCCCAAATACAACAAATCTACAGCAAACGACTTTAAAACCATCAAGGCACAACTATTGAAACACTTAAGAGTTGAAAAAAAAAATGAAAATAGGATATTATGAATGTTTTCCGAATCGTTTGCTCCAGATGCGTCTATATCGAGGGCTTGGCGTGAAACGGTTGTAACTTAAAACCTATTTTGAAAACCCTGGTTTAGGGGCAATTTTGACCCTTTTGTAAACAATGCAAATTTAGGTGCCATTGCTCAGAACGAGCAATGGCACCTAAATTTACATTGTTTACCAAGAAAAGTGATTTAACTCTTATAAAGACTTTATGGCGAGGTGATTAACCTTGGTAAAAAAATACCAATTTTAGATACAACCGTTTCACGCCAAGCCCTCGATATATGGGAAATGGGATTTAGTTGATTTGGGATTTACATGTAGCCAATATCAGACATACGTAAAATAAAACACCTACATATCGAGGGATAAATAGTCCTTTTTTTTTTAAATTATACACGTGTAAAAGAGTAAACCCTTTCCCAAATATAGAGATAGAAAGATAGATATTTCTTTATTTCCTCCATAAATGAAGAGTAAATACATACATACAAAGTACGACAAATAAAAGAAATAACAGTAAACAGTCCACATATTAGTTATTTACAGGTTGCTACAAGAGACATACAAGTAACATCGAACAGACGCAATTTAAGCATGTGTGTTGGAGGGATTTGTTTGGTGGTTGTGGATGCAATAATGGAAAAGGATCATGATGAGGGTGCAGGTTAATCATTTAGTACACGCATGCTATGCGACAATATCTGTATGTAAGAAAGTTGATGCTTATCCTTAACGAAACGAAACTCAAGGAACAGCAGCATTTCAAATGTTTTTTAAGTTGACTATCCATCAGCAATTCTTTTCACAAAAGAATTACCAGAGGATATGGTAGCCTATGTTATATGGGATGCTAGAATAGGTCACATAACTATCATGTTATTGTCTGTTTATAGTTGTATTTCGACATTACAATATGCAAAACAAAACAATACACCATTTTATATAAACAAAACAATATACAATTTTATATAAACAAAACAATATTTTCTACTTAAATTTGAAAATTATACTTTCTGTTATAGATAATTACCATATTTTTGCCTTGACTTCAAAGTTATTGGAAATTCAGCTTCCATATTGCCTACCCTCGAAAACAAATCTTAATCAAACATCATATATTGAAAATAAAGGAGTCAAGAAGTTAAACGTATAAATAAAATAAGAACAGAACATAACTTTTATTCACCAAGGTATTAAAATACAACAAGCGGTTTTAACAATTACAACTTACATAAAAACAGTTATGACAAAATAATATTTCTACTTTTCCAATAGTTCTATAATGATACGTATTTCTCGTTCATTATTTTTTAAGGTGGAACAATTTGGAATTCACGGTCTTTTCCTTGAGTTGGTTGATTACAAAATCATCAAACAATGTGAGAAAACAAGAGACAATAGATTGATACGATGTAATCACCGAATTGTCTACTCAAATTAATCGTTTGTTATCAATTGTTTACATAACATTATTCTAGAGTAATGTATAACTGATTAAAACAATTCACACCTTTGAAAACATATATGACCAATCAAAACATCTTATTTTATCATGCCATCCAATTATAATTTAGAGTTTAATGCTGTTGCTCCGCCCATGTTTGTAGTTCTAGCAACCTGCAGATTTAAATATCTATTGAATCCACAAAGTTTATATCTTATTTCTTAATTTGAAGTCATAAATTGAAGACATACAGTGCTTGGAATAAATAAGAAATCGAGGAAATATAGGTAAGTCTTTTGATTTCATCTTGGTTGAACGCTGTGCTTGATTGAACATCAGATATCTCTGTGGCAGGCGACTTGTCGAAAAAGAGAAATTGCTTTTAACGAGCGCTTCCCCCAATTTTCGACAACATTTTCATATTTTTTTAGAGATTGATTGATTGATTGAATGGGGTTTAACGCCGTTTTTAACAATTTCTCAGTTATATCACGGCGGCCAGTTCACCTACTCATGCATTTCCTGGTTTTCTCACACCAGTACTCCACACAAGAATCTTTCCAAGCAACTGGCTATTTTTTTAGAGATATACTTTCATTTCTCCAGAAGTTATATATATGAGCCATTCCATGAGAAAACCAATATTATGGACTCTGCGTAATGTATCGATCCACATCAGCATGCGCCGTCCGCTCAGGCTAATCCGGCTCGAAGCATTACGTCTCGAGTGGATAGAGGTATGGAGTAATGATTCCTGAAACAGAATATCCACAGGAGGCAAAAAGTGTCTGTCCGGGTTAGTCTCCGCGAAATGCCTAGGCTGACGCGGGTCGATACTTTCCGTAGAGTCTACAATGTTCATTTACTCGTGGAACGGCTCATATATATATATCTTTACACGCAATATGGTATAATAAATAATTTCTGGTAAACGGTATATTTCTTTATGGAAGAGTATGTTATAATGTGAACGATTTACACTTTAAAACAAATCTGCACCAGACGAATTTAAAAACATGAAGTCTAAAAAAGGAAACTCTCTATAAATTATCAGTCATTGAATAACGTTGAAAAACATTGTGGCGAAAGCAGAAATTGCTGGTTTTTAATCAATTTCAATTCGTGTCACAATGTTTTCAAAAGTCGTCAGCTGCCGAGGCTTCTGAAAGTGGGAAAGGGTAAATAAATGTTTGCCCTAGAATATAATAGAAGAAGATATCTAATTATACCAAACATTGATCGAATCTGTCAAATATGCAACCTGTACATGTTCGAAATATAGTTAAGTTGGAGAAATCAATACGGCAAAAGAAGATGTTACTCGCTTTGCGTAACTACTCCCCTTCCAAAATCATTTTGCAGTGTTAATAAAATAAAGCTGACTATAACATTGGTTGTGTGTTGGCACCTATCCACAAACAACAATTCTGTAGCAGACGACAGAGAAAAATATACAGACAACAGTATGAAATAGCTCAATAAATGAAAGTATAATTGTTGAATAAAAATGAAAACATTGTGGATAAGGAAGAAATTGCTCGTTTTGGACAGTTAACTATTTTGTCACAATTTTTCAAAAGTCATACACACATTGCTTTCTGATTCTTTTATCAGATGCCGAATCTGATGCGGCTATTTTTTTCAAAATTATTTTGTCCATGCCTTGACGAATACATTGCAAAAAGTGGATGTGTTATAGAAAAGGTTAATATGCGAAGATGGATTTATAAATAGTTTATGGGAAAGACGTTTCAACGCATCTGCGATAGACTACGCTTAACATTTCCTAGAGGGCGACATCGACAGCCATGGGCAGTTTCTTTAATCCCTTCATAGTCTGACTGAATCTTCTTGGTACGATTTGTAAAATTTTGTAATTAGAATTATTAATTCCAAATTGTTAAAAAATCTTTAAACGGATTTGTTTACTCTGATCCAATAGTGATATCGCAATATAAGTTCATCTTTTGTTGACGAAGTCTTGGTATATTTATGGTGTGGCTATGCCATGTATCGCACAAATAAGAAAATGGCGAAATAAATAACCTGATCTTGGTCTATACTGTTCATAAATAGTGATTTAAGTCGTGTTAAGCAACATTAGAGCTTATCTTTATTATACCTTATAAATATATTAATACGATGTTATATTATTACAGGAATATGGACAACGTCATGTCTCAACAGAGTTTTCTCCTTCCACAGACCATGTATCACAGCCAGTTTAGTTACGATCACGTGACACCAGTCGCATGCGGACCACCTCAGCATTTATCATACCCCTACATACAACATATGACGTTTAACAATATGACGTCGTTTGGAAACTACGGCTATACAAACACTCAAGCGACTAGCATGTTCCACGAGGCGAAGTCTCTAGATGTGAATACAAGAAAAGTGAACGATACAAGTTATGTGTGTAATAATAGTCGACCAGGGAAAAGTTCGTCTGGTTACGTAGAAGAACACAAGGCGGGACAGTGTTTCAGCAAAAACAACAGCGTAAAATCGGCTTCTGAAGGTCACAAAGAACATAATGCATTCAGTACTTTGTTACCAACCCTATCCCATCGCCTGTGTCTCCCTAACATCAAAGCTTCGGACAATTTCGCTGAAAGTGTGATGAGTGAAGAATCCGATTTGGGTTATTCCAGTTTTTGTGATATGAGTGATATCAAACTTGAAGACATGGCAGTGGATTTAGTTGGCGGTCAGCCGAATCTCTCGAACATTCTAGACGATGTACTAGACACATTAGATGAACACATGCTGACGTCATATCATCCAACACCTCGTTCTGAAAACGAGGCGAATGAACTTCAAGCTTCACAGAAAAACACATCTCCAACAGTTTCTTGTTCATTCCCGAACGTCGTTTTTAATTTCCAGAATTGCCCACAGGATGTTTCACAGTTGAATTGGTCTGGTGAACAAACAGATCTGTTCTTCTTGTAGACAAATATTCAGAACGAAAAGCGAGATGGCAACTCACATGCGATCTCACAAAGAAGCCCGTCCTCACAAATGTTCTTACTGCGAAAAGAGATTTAACCAGAAGTCAACGCTTAGGACGCATATACGTACCCACACAGGAGAAAAGCCGTTTTCTTGTCATTACTGCGCACGCGCATTCGGTGATTACAGCACGTACAGGAAGCACGTGAGGATACATACTGGCGAAAAACCATACACTTGTGACGTGTGCAAGAAGAGCTTTACACAGTCCGGTAACATGATTCGACACAGGGAGATTCACAATAAAAAGTGATGAATTACATAGAACCATTTCGCTTAAATAATTAAACGTTTTCCATAAACAATAAATTTGCAGCAGAGAAATTTGAAATGGTCTATTCCAAAATATTAAAATTATCTATAAATGATACTATGATTATTGAATAGAGTTGAAATCATTGTAGTAAATGGAGAAATTGCAGTTGTCGTCTGCTGCAGAGGCGTCAGAAAGGGTCTATATGAGGGAAAGGTTTAAATTTAACTGACGAAATTCCAATATGGCATGATAGAATTGATTTTTATTCCAAATTTTGATTATGTAAAGAAATGACGCGACCGCCTTTTGAGACTTATGGAAGTTTAGCATCACCCATGTCCTAAATTAATAAATCTTCAGCGGACGACTTTTAAAACGTCTAGGCAAAACTATGGGAAATCTATTTCGAATGAATGTATGATTACTGAAAAGAATTTGAAAATATCGATAACAATAAGAGAAAATGCTCATGATGAACAATTTCTCCTTTTGCCACAGTGTTTTAGAGAAGCCTCTATTAATGTTATGTTAACCCTTTCCCACATACAACACATCTGCAGCAGACGACTTTGAAAATATCTACTACAAAATAAATCTCTATAATTGTAGGTGTAATTACTGAAAAAAGTTAAAAACTTTGTGGAAAAAGGAGAAATTGTTCCTTTTGAGTAATTTCACCTGTTGTCACAATGTTTTTTCAAAAGACGCACAACGCCAGTTGAGCCATTGACATGCCTTGATCGGGGTCGTCTGCTGCAGATGTGTTAAAACCTGTTTGCATCTGACTAACGTGATTTACTCATTCAAACATGCAGACGCCATTGAAATCGTTTTGGTTAAATGAGAAATTGCTAATAATGAGCTATTTCTCCAATTGCCACAACGGCTTCAACTCTTTTTAATATTTGTACTTTCATTGAGAGAGTTTTCAATAGTTTTGCCTAGATATATTTCAAATCGTCGGCTGCAGATTTGTTGTATGAGGGAAATGGCTAAACTATCCGATAATTGTTTAAATTTGAGATAAAAAGTTACATGCTCTCCCTTGATACTGCAGCTGCAGTCTATTTTTATTAACTATTTTATGTATATTAAGCTTATTTGTGATTGTACAAAAAAAATAAAATTCCTGTAAAGTATGTTTTGGTCTTTATATTATTGGTTTATATTGTTCCTGGTTTTCCTGTGCCGTTGGGAGAACAAATTCACGTTATTTTGGTACAGTTCAGTAGAGAAAAGTATTATTGATCGAATCCGTACTTCCAACTCATATATTTGTTCGAATACTTTGGAAAAAAAAAATGAGTTGAAGCGAGGCGACCCAGAAAACTGTGTCCACCCTTGTTAATATCTATGCATAGAGTAGGTCATATCTTTTTTAGAGGAGTAAAACGTAGGTCTATCGAGTTCCAACTAAATTTTTCTTAAATTTGGTATGGCCTTTTTTTTAAACACATTTTCTACAAGATCGCCACTAATGTGATTTCAGGGCTTTGATTTTTATTTTACACGTGTGATTATACTCACATAGTTAACCCTTTCCCAAATATGGACGCTTTCTGACGCCTTTGCAGCAATTCATTATGAGCAATTTAACCTTTTGCCACAATATGTTCAATTTAAATTTGAAGATAAAGAGAGGAAGCCAGCTTAAAATAGTGTAGCTTAAAGCTTAAAGTGCAACACATTGTGCTGAAGAACTAATTTGAGGAAAGGTTATTTGCAAATTGGTTTCAATTTCTTCCTTTCGTGTTATTACAAAATGACAGCTGAAAAGAAGTAATATAGGATCATAGAAAATATGCTCATGTTACAAATTATTAGCACCAAAATCGTAATTCAATAAATGTGGAAAAATCAATTTTTGGTGAGGTCCCCACCGTAAACACAGGGTGGGGGCATGAATGGTCATTCCGACCGACCGTTCGTCCATCCGTTAGTACATAGGATAAGAAGACGACTTTTGAAAACCTTGTGGCCAAAGGTAAAATTATCCTTTATGGAGATTTTTCAGGTTTTTGTCACTATTTTCAAAGTGGTCTGCTGCAGATTTGTTGTATGTGGGAAAGGGTTTATTTCATACATTTCTTTTCCCTGTCAGTATATTGGAATAATTCATTACTGACTAAATTAAAACAATAACTTCGTCATCGATCTAGCACTTTTGTTTGTTGGCTGAATTATTCCGTCAAATATCATACAAAGATTCAATGTCAAGAGAGGTTCAAGCGGCTTCTGTCAAAGCTGAAGGTCGACAAATCTACAGCAGACGATTTTGAGTTAACCGTTTGACTCCAAACAATTTCAGTCCTCGGAAGTTCCTGCTTTTTAGCAATATTCGTATGCCAGCTGCCTCATTCATCCAAATTCAGATGGCAGTGGTAACAATTCTTACATAGCCTTTGTTTGGCTAGTTCCTGTCGACTGATTGCTTATTGTTCAACGCATCTTTCAATATATCTTTAGTTATTTCACGACGTTTCCTTGGTAAGTTGGTAAACTGGTCCATTTATCCTGTAATCAACCAGTCAGTCGTAATGCTAACAGCGCAACACCAAGTGCCAAGGAGGGCAGCCATTATTAACATTTTAAGAGTATTTCGTATGACCCGGCCGGGGATCGAACCCTCGACCTCCCGCATCTGCTTCTTATCGACAACAATCGTTATTCTGATACATTTTGGCCACGTGATATGACAGTAAAAAAATCAGATCACTCTACGTATCACGTGATAGAATTAACCCTTTCACACATACTACAAATCTGCAGCAGACGACTTTGAAATCATGTTTTGAAAATTATGGAATATCTCTATGAATAAAAGTTTAAATTTTGAATCGAGTTGAAACTATTGTGACAAAAGGAGACATTGCTCGTTTTGAGCAATTACTTCTTTTGTCACAATGTTTTAAAAAGTTGTTTGCTGCCGAGTCGTCGGAAAGCGTTAAAAATATGACTAACCAATAATTCATCTTTCCTTTATAGATATTTCCCATAGGTTTTTCAAAGTTGTCTGCTTCATATTTCTTGGTTGTGGAAAAGGGTTAAACCTATTTGAGATGCAGCAGACGAAAAGGAGTGAATGTTGCATATCGCTTTCCCACATACAACAATTCTACAGCAGACGACTTTGAAAGCATCAAGGCACAAATATTGAAAAATGTTGACAAAAGGAGAATTGATCATTATGAGTGGTTTCTCCTTTTAACACGATGTTTTCAAAATTGTCTGCTCCAGATGCGTCTATATATGGGAAATGGGTTTAAGTTAATTTGGGCTTCACCTTCAGCATATGTCAGACATACGTAACATCTACATATCGAGGGATAAATAATCCAATTTTGTGGCGATTGTGGCAAAAGACTTCGGCAGTACGTCAGAAATGCTTAATGCAAAACGTTTACCGCCAAATAGTTCCGTCATTTCTGCAGAGACATGGTTAACAATAGTGATGTCAGTGCTATTTTGGTAAAAGATTGATACTAAGATTTTAGAACTATCGAACTAAGATGTAATTGAGTTAAAAAATGTAAACATTAGACTTCTTCGCGTCTGGAGACAGAGAATATTATTGCGCGAGACATACGCCCATTGAGGAGTGACGTAGAAAGCAGGTGCCCGTTAGGTCACCCGACGTTTGGTTGGCACCGGATTGATATTAAGATTTGAGATCTATCGAGCTTACGATCTAAATTGAGTTAAAAGATGTATATATAAGCATTCTTCATGTTTGGGCAGATAATACATATCATTGCGCGTTTTATCAGCCATGCAAAGTATGACGTATGAGTCTGGAAATTCCAAAATGTCCTATAAATAGCTTACCAGACTAGTTCTCTAAAGACCCGACCGTCGGGCAAATAATTTTGATATAAAGGGAGGTAATTTATAAATCATTACATTATTCTTAGATTCTATGTTGAATATAGTACAAATACATTTAGTTAACCACTTTTCGAAGTGAAATCCTTCTATAAAGTTATATATGGAAACAGAGTTGGAAATAAATCGAAAATATTTTGATTCAATCGGAAAGGGTTAATTACAGGGTCATTTGTGTAGAAAATAAATAATTGGGAAATAAAAAGTTGTTTTTTATAGACAGGGTATTGCTAAACAGAGGTTGACTTTAGCACAGGTGTGACTGTATATGAGAATAATTTCAGGGACAGACTCACTTTCAAGCCAACTGTCTGCAGTTATGCAGGAGCTATATCCCCTTAATTAGTGAAATTAAGTTTGATATGATTTGTCTGATCTCTAACTGGAGCACTCCTAACCTTATCCAGGAGTTGTAAATTCGAACCCTAGCACGACCAACATTCTTTCCGACGTTTGATAAAGGTCAATGTGACAAGCGGCATTCGTCTTCCACCAATGGGCTAACAGTCTTTGTGGTAAAGCAGCCAGTTGCTTGGAAAGATTGTTTTGTGTAGTCAGTACTGGTGTGAGACAGCCAGGAATCACATTATAGAATATAATGCTACAATAAATGTATCAATATGAGCAGCTCTTCCCTTGCAAATGTGTTGAATGTTGGAAAGGGTTGTTCAGAAGCCTGTTGTTTATTGACGGTTAATAACCATTTTACTGTCTGAAATCACTGTTTGTCGAGTCTGCTTTTGGTGAGCTCGACATATAGCTGTCACAATGTCGGTTCGGTGAGAGTGTCCGTGTGTCCATGAGTTTGTCTGTCCGACCCGCATCTTAACCATGCATAATAGGAATTATACCGTGACGTTGCTGCAAACTGGTTGAGAGCGGCGTTAAACACCAACAAACAAACAAACAAACAAACAATCGTCTCGGTAACAAGATATTTATTTCGCAATTTAGGCCACCGGTCCATTATACAACATAATTGATACGTATATACAACAGGGAGTGATTCAATACATTATAACAGTGACATTTGAAGCTGAGAAAGAATTAAGATGTTGAAAGAGTCTCCCTTCTTAGATTAAATGCGCTCTTAATGAACTGCTGGGCCTATTGTGATGAAAGAACACAGGAATCCTCCTCCTTTCCTCTAAATGATCCCTACAAAATTCATCCAAAACTGTGTATCCATCCGGGTCCCCCCCCCCCCCCCCCCCCCCCCCCCCCCCCCCCCGGCATGAATCAGGACGTTTAAACCTGATGTAGGTATGTATGATATCAATGAGTGATTTATCCTTTTGCCACATTATTTTCATTTTTTTTCAATAATGATATTTACATTTATAGAGATTCTTTTTCAAATTTTTACCTAGATAATTAAAAATGCCGTCAGAAACTGATTTGTTGTATGTGGGAAAGGGGGGTTAAATATTTGTTTATATCGAGAGAAAAAGCAAGCCATTTATCTTACCAGTTGAGTAGACGGCATTGTCGTGTTTTGATTGGGTGCGATCTAGAGTAGGACATTAAGACAAAAAGTGATAAAAAACGGTCTTGTACATTTTTAAAATACCGCAAAAATAACCCCCAAACCCTTACCCCTCTACAACTTATCCTGTATTTAGTTATATTCGGTTGAAAAATACATATTTTGTATTTAAGATAAACTCCAAATGTTCGTAATCCTGTGCTTTGACAATATTATAACACGATTTACTTATTATTATTATTTGTTATCAATTTTAATTGCAAATGCCTATTAAGAAGGCAATCGGCTATCAAATAAAGCCAATGGCCATTAATAATAGATACATTGCATGGAGACATCAGGAACGTAGAAGAAGAAGAAGAAATCATTTACATGTATTATAGTGACTTGTGCATAAGTTAACAAATACGAAGATAAATTACAATACAATTGGTCACAACCGGCCCAAAAGTCCTATAAGTAACATGGAAAAAAATAGAGTTGAAAATATTGTGACAAAAGGAGAAATGGCTCACAATGTTTTTAAAAAGTCATCTGCTGCAGAGGCGTCCAAATTGAAAACAAGGGCACCGCAAAGCGGATGCATCCCCTCGGTATTCGAAGTCCAATTTTGACATTGACCTTTAACCTATGACCTTGGAAATAAATAGGCGTCTAGAACTTGCCATATTCTAACTGTATACCAAGTTTGGTTAAGATTGGTCGAAGGATGTGCAGTGTAGAGTGGTCACAAGGTTGTTACAGACGGATGCACGGACGAACGAACGGACAGTCTCGTTACTATATCCCCATCGCAAACTTCGTTAGCCGAGGGGATAATAGGCGCAATCGGGTAAATTGATTAACCTTAATCTATTTGCAAATTCATTATAATGAGTAATTTCTCCTTTTGTAGCGTTTAAAGATAGACTATTCAATAATTATGCTTTCCTTTATATATATTTCCCATCAGGTTTTCAAAGTAGCCTGCTGCAGATTTCTTGTGAGTGGAAAAAATGAAAATCTTATGTCCGATGCATCAGACGAAAAGGAGTCAATGTTGCATATCGCTTTCCCATATACAACAAATCTACAGCAGACGAAAGGGAGTCAATGTTGCATACTGCTTTCCCACATACAACAAATCTACAGCAGACGAAAAGGAGTGAATGTGGCATATCGCTTTCCCACATACAACAAATCTACAGCAGACGAAAAGGAGTGAATGTTGCATATCGCATTCCCACATACAACAAATCTACAGCAGACGAAAAGGAGTGAATGTTGCATACCGCTTTCCCATATACAACAAATCTACAGCAGACGAAAAGGAGAGTATGTGGCATATCGCTTTCCCACATACACCAAATCTACAGCAGACGAAAAGGAGTGAATGTGGCATATCGCTTTCCCACATACAACAAATCTACAGCAGACGAAAAGGAGAGTATGTGGCATATCTCTTTCCCATATACAACAAATCTACAGCAGACGAAAAGGAGAGTATGTGGCATATCGCTTTCCCACATACAACACATCTACAGCAGACGAAAAGGAGTGCATGTTGCATATCACTTTCCCACATACAACAAATCTACAGCAGACGAAAAGGAGAGTATGTGGCATATCGCTTTCCCATATACAACAAATCTACAGCAGACGAAAGGGAGTGAATGTTGCATACCGCTTTCCCACATACAACAAATCTACAGCAGACGAAAAGGAGAGTATGTGGCATATCGCTTTCCCACATACAACAAATCTACAGCAGACGAAAAGGAGAGTATGTGGCATATCGCTTTCCCATATACAACAAATTTACAGCAGACGAAAAGGAGTGAATGTGGCATACCGCTTTCCCACATACAACACATCTACAGCAGACGAAAAGGAGTGAATGTGGCATATCGCTTTCCCACATACAACAAATCTACAGCAGACGAAAAGGAGTGAATGTGGCATATCGCTTTCCCACATACAACAAATCTACAGCAGACGAAAAGGAGTGAATGTTGCATATCGCATTCCCACATACAACAAATCTACAGCAGACGAAAAGGAGTGAATGTTGCATACCGCTTTCCCATATACAACAAATCTACAGCAGACGAAAAGGAGAGTATGTGGCATATCGCTTTCCCACATACACCAAATCTACAGCAGACGAAAAGGAGTGAATGTGGCGTATCGCTTTCCCACATACAACAAATATACAGCAGACGAAAAGGAGAGTATGTGGCATATCTCTTTCCCATATACAACAAATCTACAGAAGACGAAAAGGAGAGTATGTGGCATATCGCTTTCCCACATACAACACATCTACAGCAGACGAAAAGGAGTGCATGTTGCATATCACTTTCCCACATACAACAAATCTACAGCAGACGAAAGGGAGTGTATGTTGCATATCGCTTTCCCACATACAACAAATCTACAGCAGACGAATAGGAGTGAATGTGGCATATCGCTTTCCCACATACAACAAATCTACAGCAGACGAAAAGGAGTGAATGTGGCATATCGCTTTCCCACATACAACAAATCTACAGCAGACGAAAAGGAGTGAATGTAGCATATCGCTTTCCCACATACAACAAATCTACAGCAGACGAAAAGGAGTGAATGTGGCATATCGCTTTCCCACATACACCAAATCTACAGCAGACGAAAAGGAGTGAATGTGGCATATCGCTTTCCCACATACAACAAATCTACAGCAGACGAAAAGGAGTGAATGTAGCATATCGCTTTCCCACATACAACAAATCTACAGCAGACGAAAAGGAGTGAATGTAGCATATCGCTTTCCCACATACAACAAATCTACAGCAGACGAAAAGGAGTGAATGTGGCATATCGCTTTCCCACATACAACAAATCTACAGCAGACGAAAAGGAGTGAATGTTGCATATCGCTTTCCCACATACAACACATCTACAGCAGACGAAAAGGAGAGTATGTGGCATATCGCTTTCCCATATACAACAAATCTACAGCAGACGAAAAGGAGTGAATGTGGCATAACGCTTTCCCACATACAACAAATCTACAGCAGACGAAAAGGAGAGTATGTGGCATATCGCTTTCCCACATACACCAAATCTACAGCAGACGAAAAGGAGTGAATGTGGCATATCGCTTTCCCACATACAACAAATCTACAGCAGACGAAAAGGAGTGAATGTGGCATAACGCTTTCCCACATACAACAAATCTACAGCAGACGAAAAGGAGAGTATGTGGCATATCGCTTTCCCACATACAACAAATCTACAGCAGACGAAAAGGAGAGTATGTGGCATATCGCTTTCCCACATACAACAAATCTACAGCAGACGAAAAGGAGTGAATGTGGCATATCGCTTTCCCACATACAACACATCTACAGCAGACGACTTCGAAAGCATCAAGGCACATATATTGAAACACTTAAGAGTTGAACAAAATTGACAAAAGGAGAAACTGATCATTATGAGTGGTTTCTCCTTTTTACCACAATGTTTTCCGAATCGTTTGCTCCAGATGCGAATATGTGGGAAATGGGATTTAGTAGATTTTGGAAAGACCTTTACTCTTTGTAAGACATACCTAAACTCCAGATATCGAGGGATAAATTAACTTTTTTTTTTAAATCATACACGTGTGACTATAGTAAAAGAGTTTAACCCTTTTCCAAATATAGACGCTATCTGACGCATTTTCAGCTTGAAAACATTGCAGCTAAAGGCGAAATTGCTCATTATGTTTTCATCTTAAATTTGAATACTTTCTGTTATAGATAATTTCCATATTATTTTTGCTTAGATTATTTCAAAGCCGTCTGCTGCAGAATTATTTTATGTTTGAAAGAGGGTTTAAATTACATGAAGGTACGTGAGTAAATACATCAAACAATTTATAATATTTTTTAATAATTCAACAATTATTATTTGATAATTTCCACCCAGCCTCATGGGCCTATAAACTACGTTTCCTGAATGGGGGTGTAATCATTCTGATTTTTGTTTAACCCTTTCCCTCATACTATAATTCTGCAGCAGTCGACTTTGAACATATTTTGTCAAAACATAGAAAATCTCCATAATTGAATGGATAACCTATGACAAAAAGTGGAAAACATTGTGGCAAAAGGAGAAATTGCACGTTTTGTGCAATTTCTTCTTTTGTCACTATGTTTTCAAAAAGCCGTCTGCTGCAGAGGCTTCAGAAAGCGTCTATAAGAGGGAAAGGGTTAAATTACTGGAAATTCAGCATCCATAATGCTTTCCCTCATTTACAAATCTTTATCAAACAACATATACGTCTATACGTCACCAAAATATATTATTTCAATATACCATACAAAATTACATATATACAACAAACCGTGGTCGGGGGTCTAATCAGTCTAAAAAATGTTTTTAAAATGATGGGAAATTCAGCGTCCATATTGCTTCCCCTCGTAAACAAATCTTTATTAAACAACAGAGAGTGAAAAGAGGAGTCACATATTTTAAATGTATACATAACATAAGAACAGAACATAACTAATATTCACCCAGGTATTTACATACAAAAAGCGGTTTCAACAAATACGATTTACATAAAAACAGTTATGACAAAATAATATTTTCTACTTTTCAAAAAGTTCAACAAGACGAATTTTGATGCAGAGCATCAAAGGACGCCGCGCATGATTTTGAAGCATGACTTAAAGGAAGCAGATGTAGTTCAGTACATTTAAATAACGTGTGAAAACAGACAGGATGTAAATATTTCGAACAAGAAGGCCAAATGTCCCTTTATCATAACCAAAAAGGCCAAGATGTGCCTATATTGCTCACCTGGCTACCATAGCCTATAATAAAAGGTTACCATACAACATGAAGTTTCTTAATTTTTTACCAATACACGGTTTCAAATCTGCTCTAACTAGATCAATTAGATAAAAAAAAAACATCACATAGGTGCTTACATATTAACATGTAATGTCTCTAGTTATAAATTAAGTGTGACACAAGCTTTGGAAGGAGAGGGTGAAGTATATTCTCCTTCGTGTTTATCAGAAGTATGATAACAACAAGAGGCCCAAGAGGGCCAGTATCGCTCCACTGCCAATTAAATCTTCAAACAGCCCCGCGCCCTGGTTGCCATGTTTTTTACCAATCAACATGGCTTGAAGGAATCTGAGAGAAGAAGATTTTTTAAGTCTTCATTGTTTTTTCTTTCGGAAACCAGAATTTTGCATGGATCCCAAACAGTTTGAGGAACTAAGGAGAGATCATTGAGAGGATACTTCCTATGAAGTTTCATCCTAATTGGTCCAGTGGTTAGGTAGGAGAAACAGTTTGAAGCAAAACGTTTACGGACGGACGGACGCACGCATGCACGCACGTACGTCCAAAAGGCGTTTGTTGGGTGTTTTCCTTTGATGTTCTCTTGTTGGGTATACCCAACAAGCACATGGTTTATTCCGTAATTATCCCCCCTTTACGGAATAAATAGCAATAATATGTTAATTAGATACCCATAACACAATTGTATAAAAAAAAAAACACTTATCAAAGTGTCTTATAAGGGTGGTGGCTGGGGTTTACGAAAAAACACTATCCAACAAGATTACTCTCGTAAGTACGCACTCACGCACGGACGCACTCACGCACGCACGAACGCAGGACGGACGATTCCCCATGACATAAGCTCGACTGGCTTTCAGCCAGTGGAGTTAAAAACGGAAGTATATAAACAAAAAATACGATATCGCAAATTTCTGAGATAACGAGAAAAAAAAAATATCAAAAAAAATAATCGAGAAATCGAAATGTTCGAACATATTGATATCTTTTTTTTTTTTTTTTTTTTTTTTTTTCGATATCTCGAACTTTCCGATATCTCGAACTTTTCGAAAAAGAAAATTATATTTTTTTTCGATATCTCGAACTTTCCGATATCTCGAACTTACCAATTGTTTTTTCATATTTTGTTCGATATCTCGAAATTTTCGGTATCGCGAACTTGTCGATATCTCGAACTTTCCGATAAAGTTCGAGATATCGAGACAAAAAAATTAAAGATATCGAAAAGTTATTGGAAAGTTCGAGATATCGAGAAGGAAAAAAAAAAAAAAAAAAAAAAAAAAAAAAAAATCGAGATATCGGAAAGTTCGAGATATCGAAAGTTCGAGATATTGGAAAGTTCGAGATATCGAAAGTTTCGAGATATCGATATGTTCGATTTGTCAATAAATGTTCAAGTTAAAAACATTCGTTTTATCAATGTATTCGAGATATCGATGTGTTCGAGTCATTGGTATGTTCGAGATATCGATATGTTCAAGTTATTTGACCAATAAGACATTCGATTTGTGCGTGTACAATGACCTCAGACAAATTTCGTACCTAAACCTCTTAATTTGCGAATTGTCAATTAGACATTCGTTTTTTTAACGTACATTGATCTCTGATGAATTTGGTACATAAATCTCTTAATTTGCGAATGTCTAATCGAATGTCTAATGTCTAATTCACCAATTAGACATTCGTATTTTTAATGTACATTGATCTCTGATTAATTTGGTACCTAAATCTCTTAATTTGCGAATGTCTAATCGAATGTCTAATGTCTAACTGATCAATTAGACATTCGTTTTTTGCATGTATAATGACCTCCGACGAATTTGGTACCTAAATCCCTTAATTTGCGAATGTCTAATCGAATGTCTAATGTCTAACTGACCAATTAGACATTCGTTTTTTTAATGTGCAATGACCTCCGACGAATTTGGGTTATAGATCTTGTAATTTGCGAATGTCTAATCGAATGTCTAATGTCTAACTGACCAATTAGACATTCGTTTTTTTAATGTACATTGATCTCTGACGAATTTGGTACCTAAATCTCTTAATTTGCGAATGTCTAATCGAATGGCTAATGTCTAACTGACCAATTAGACATTCGTTTTTTGCATGTATAATGACCTCCGACGAATTTGGTACCTAAATCCCTTACTTTGCGAATGTCTAATCGAATGTCTAATGTCTAACTGACCAATTAGACATTCGTTTTTTTAATGTGCAATGACCTCCGACGAATTTGGGTTATATATCTTGTAATTTGCGAATGTCTAATCGAATGTCTAATGTCTAATTGACCAATTAGACATTCGTTTTTTGCATGTACAATGACCTCCGACGAATTTGGTACCTAAATCCCTTAATTTGCGAATGTCTAATCGAATGTCTAATGTCTAACTGACCAATTAGACATTCGTTTTTTGAATGTACAATGACCTCCGACGAATTTGGGTTATAGATCTTGTAATTTGCGAATGTCTAATTGAATGTCTAATGTCGAATTAGACATTCGATATTTAACATTTGCGATTTTTCTGAATGTCTAATTGAATGTCGAATGTCTAATTAGACATTCGATAATCAAAATTAGCGAATGTCTAATCGAATGTCTAACGTCTAATTAGACATTCGAATATTTTTTTTGAATGTCTAATGTCTAACGTCTAATGCTCTGCCAACTTCACACACTTTTATATAGGCAAAAACATCCGGCGAATTTTGGGCCCGTAAACTAAACAATTAAAAACGCGTAGCCTAGAAAGTTTGGGAAAAGTGAATTTTTTCTCTGAGCTTTGATGAATTGGGTCAGGGCCGTAAACCAAACAATCAAAAACAGCGTAGCCTAGACAGTTGGGGAAAAGTTATTAAATACAAATTAAATGTGTATAAAGTTTTGTAATAACGGTAGAAGACAAACGTATTTTGTATCTTGTTGTTTCTTAAATCAGTTAATACAATTTATTGATTCATAAAGGTTGTTTTTTTCAATCAAACAACAGAGGTTTTTTTTAACAATAATAACATTGGTTTCTCCCTTTTCGATTACGTCACCCCATGGTACAAAATTAAAACCTATCCCATACTGACGCCGCGCTCCCACGCGGCGTCAATAACTTCGTTTCAAGGCAAGGTATTTCTCGTTGTAAAAGAAAAATAAGGTGGAACAAGTCGGAATTCACGGTCTGCTCTTTGAGCTGGTTGATTATAGACTATATATTACAAAGAAGTGGATTCAACGATGTATGGTTATTTCCTAGTTCGGTAAACATAAATAGTTTCATACCATTACTCCGCAATCGATTAATTGATCTTTATATTAATGATTGGCAACGTGATATAGAAAATAAACCATCTTTAGTACTTTTTAAGGAATTAAAACAAAAATTCGAACCCTCTTATTATCTTATTAAAATGAATATATCTAATTTTCTCTCATTTTTTTTCTTCTCTATATCCTCTTCTTTATTTTTTGTGATTTTTTTTATATATATTTTCTCCTATTTTGTAACGTATGTATTATACATGTGAATTGACGAGGAGCAGATATGCTCAAGTCAGAATGAAATAAATTGAATTGAATTGAATTGAATTGAATTATAAAATCATCAAACAATGTGAGAAAACAAGAGACAATAGATTGATACGATGTAATCACTGAATTGTCTACTCAAATTAATCGTTTGTTATCAATTGTTTACATAATATTATTCTAGAGTAATGTGTAACTGATTAAAACAATTCACACATTTGAAAACATATATGACCAATCAAAACATCTTATTTTATCACGCCATCCAATTATAATTTAGAGTTTAATGCTGTTGCTCCGCCCATGTTTGTAGTTGTAGTAACCTGCAGATTTAAATATCTATTGAATCCACAACGTTTTTATCTTATTTATAAATTTGAAGTCATAAATTGAAGACATACAGTGCTTGGAATAAATAAGAAATCGAGGAAATATAGGTAATTTTTTTTTATTTCATCTTGATTGAACGCTATGCTTGATTGAACATCAGATATCTCTGTAGCAGGCGGAAAAAGAGAAATTGCTTTTAACGAGCGCTTCCGCCAATTTTTCATATTTTTTAGAGATATACTTTATTTTCTCGATGAGTTATATAAATGAGCCGTTTCACGAGAAAACCAACACTATGGACTCTGCGTAATATATCGACCCACATCAGCATGCGCTGTCCACGCAGGCTAATCCGGGTCGAAGCATTCCGTCTCGAGTGGATAGAGGTATAGAGGGTTAGCCTCCGCGAAATGCCTAGGCTGACGCGGGTCGATACTTTCCGTAGAGTCTATAATGTTGTTTTTGTCGTGGAACGGCTCATATATATATATATATCTTTACACGCAATATGTTATTATAAATAATTTCTGGTAAACGGTATATTTCTTTGTGGAGGAGTCTGTTATAATGTGAACGATTTACCCTTTAAAACAAATATGCACCAGGCGAATTTAAAAACATGAAGTATAAAAAAGGAAACTCTCTATAAATTATCAGTCATTGAATAACGTTGAAAAACATTGTGGCGAAAGCAGAAATTGCTGGTTTTTAATCAATTGTAATTTGTGTCACAATGTTTTCAAAAATCGTCTGCTGCAGAGGCTTCTGAAAGTGGGAAATGGTTAATACATATTTGCGCTAGAATATAATAGAAAAAGATATCTAATTATACCAAACATCGATCGAATCTGTCAAATATGCAACATGTACATGTTCGAAAATGAATACAATTTGTTCTTAGTGTGCACAAAATAAAGTGTTTTTAAATGGCTACTATTGTTACTATTTAAAAACTCTAAATTATTTCTAAAAATTCATCTACAATGCATCTAACCTGAGAGATCTGAATAAGAAAAAAAATCCTAAATGTATTTATATTGTGAATGTGTTTTGTCAATAAAAACGTTAACTGTAAATTCATTAGCTAAAATACGTTACACTGTGAAATTTGGTATTACACTTTTACAAGGGATGAAAAGCAGTGTTACTTCGTTATTATCCCTCTCCCTCCTGTATACTTATCTATAGCAGACGACGTTTGGAGCGGACAAAACGGGTGTTTCACATTTTCTACTTTCACTTTCAATCAAGGTATATATACTAAAAATGATCAAATCCATCCTTTCCAGTGCATCCTATACACATTTACAAGACGAATTTTGATGCTAAGCATCAAAGACGCCGCGCATGCTTTTAAGGCATGACTTAAAGGAAAGCAGATGCAGTTCAAAACATTTAAATAACCTGTGCAAACGGACAGGATGTAAAGAAGGCCAAATGTACCTTTATCTTAAACAAGAAGGCCGAGATGTTCCTTATTGCTCACCTGGATACCATAGTCTATAATAAAATGTTATCAATAGCAAAAAGGGTCCATTTTGACGTAGGGAGTGGAGTATATACTTTATATGCTACGATCTATATGATATTCAGCATGTAAAATTTAGTCGTGAATTGACGAGTTAAGTCTTCAAACTATTTGTTTTACCGTTTGCTTAACATTGACTGCAACAAAACAAGCTGAAGTTTCTTAATTTTAAATCTGCTCTAACTAGATCAATTAGACAAACAAAAAACATAGATACTGAAATATTAACAGATATTAACTTAAGTGTTAATGCCTCTAGTTATAAGTTAAGTGTGACACAAGCTTTGGAAGGAGAGAGGGAAGTCGATTCTCCTTCCAGTTGAGCAGAAGTATGATAAAAAAAAACGAGAGTATATAAACAAAATATACAAATAATTCTAACAAGTTTAAAGATATTTAATATCGAAATTAAGCATTTATGAAATTAAAAGAAAAAGTTTTCATGTATAGTCAACATATAGCAAGAATACAATGGTCTGAATTAACAACTGCATGGGGAGGAACGTTTTAAGTTTAGTAATACAACAGAAATAAATTGGAAACAAGAGGGCCATGATGCCCTGGAATCGCTCACCTGAGAATGGGTTATATAAGACTTTACTCTTTCAGCGCCAATGGCAATATCATCTAGACAAATTTTCTGACAAAATTTCAAGCTGCTCAAGTCAAAAATGCAATCTCTATAGTGTTAACTAGATTGTTCTGCAATTTAGCCTAGTGACCTAGTTGTCCTGACGTGACCCATATTCGAACTTTACCTAGATATCACTAAGACAAACATTCTGAGAAAGTTTCAACATGCTCAACCCAAAAATGTGGCTTCCAAAGTGTTAATAAGACTTTCCTTAAATTTGGCCTAGTGACCTAGTTTTTGACCGGTCATGACCTACATTTAAACTTAGCCTAGATATTACTAAGACAAACATTCCAACATAGTTTCATCATGCTCAAGCCAAAAAAGTGGCTTCCAAAGTGTTAACAAGATGTTCCTTACATTTGGCCTAGTGACCTAGTTTTTTACCGGACATGACCAATAATCAAACTTGGCCTAGATATCATCAAGACAAACTTTCTGAGAAAGTTTCAACATGCTCAAGTAAACAATGCGGCTTCCAGAGTGTTAACAAGCTTTTCTTTAAATTTGGCCTATTGACCTAGTTTTTGACCCGACATGATCTATATTCAAACTCGGCCAAGATATCACTAAGACAAACATTCTGACAAATGTTCAACATGTTCAAGCCAAAAATACGGCTTCCAGAGTGTTAACAAGATGTTCATTAAATTTGGCCTAGTGACCTAGTTTTTGACCCGACATGACCCAGTTTCAAACTTGGCCTAAATATAATCGAGACAAACTTTCTGACAAAGTGTCAACATGCTCAAGTTTAAAATATGCCTTCCAGAGTGTTAACAAGATTTTCCTTCAATTTAGCCTAGTGACCTAGTTTTTGACCCGACATGACCTATATTCAAACTCGGCCAAGATATCACTAAGACAAACATTCTGACAAATGTTCAACATGTTCAAGCCAAAAATACGGCTTCCAGAGTGTTAACAAGATGTTCATTAAATTTGGCCTAGTGACCTAGTTTTTGACCCGACATGACCCAGTTTCAAACTTGGCCTAAATATAATCGAGACAAACTTTCTGACAAAGTGTCAACATGCTCAAGTTTAAAATATGCCTTCCAGAGTGTTAACAAGATTTTCCTTCAATTTAGCCTAGTGACCTAGTTTTTGACCCGACATGACCTATATTCAAACTTGGGCTAGATATCATAAGACAAACATTCTGACAAAGTTTCAACATGCTCAAGTCAAAAATGCGGCTTCCAGAGTGTTAACAAGATTTTCAATAAATTTGTAAACCAAACAATTAAAACAGCGTAGCCTAGTGAACTCCGTAAATCAACTCATAAAAAAAGCTTAGCCTAATTAGTTGGGGAACAGTTATTAAACACAATTTAAATGTATCTAAAGTTTTGTAACAACTGTGAAAGATGTACATATTTTGTATCTTGTTGTTTCTTAAATCAGTTTATACAATTTATTCAACCATATAGGCTGTTTTTTCAAACATATTACAGAGTTTTTCTTTACAATAATATCTGTGGGTTTCTCCCTTTTTGATTACGTCACCCCATGGTACAAAATTAAAACCTATTCCATACTGACGCCGCGCTTCCACGCGGCGTCAACAATGCATTTAAAGTAAATGTCATATGTTCAATGTATTCTGGTGATGGTATAAACTTATTTCTACGCAAACAATCGGGTTTTTAGGAACTACGTGGCGTCATTTGACCTTTATCCGATATGATGAGTAATTACTCCCCTTCCGAATTTATTTTGCAGTGTTAAAAAAAAGCTGGCTAAAAAATTGGTTTTGTTGGCCCTTTTCCACAAACAACAATTCTGTAGAAGACAACTAAGAAAAACGTACAGAAAACAGTATGAAATAGCTCAATAAATGAAAGTATAATTGTTGTAACAAGTTGAAAACATTGTGGCTAAGGAAGAAATAGCTCGTTTTGGACAGTTAACTCTTTTGTCACAATGTTTCCAAAAGTAATATGCTACAGAGGCGTGAGAAAGCGTATATATGTGAATGGGTTTATATATTGGTTTCTGATTCTTTTATCAGATGTCGCGTTTGATGCGGCTTTGTTTTCAAAAATATTTTGTCCATGCCTTGAAGAATACATTGCAAAAAGTGGATGTGTTCTTTCCGGATATATTTCGGAATTTTGTTAATAAGCACACATAGGTTGTGTTGTGATATAGAACAGGATAATAGGCGAAGACGGATTTGTAAACAGTTTATAGGAAATACTTTTCAACGCATCTGCGATAGACTACGGTTAACATTGCCTAGAGGGCGACATTGACAGCCATGGGCAGTTTCTTAATCCCTTCATAGTCTGACTGAATCTTCTTGGTACGATTTGTAGAATTTTGTCATTAGAATTATTAATTCTAATTTGTTTCGAAATCTTTAAACAGTTTTTTTTTCTCTGATACAATAGTGATATCGCAATATAAGTTCATCTTTTGTTGACGAAGTCTTGGTATATTTATGGTGTGGCTATGCCATGTATCGCACACATAAGAAAATGGCGAAATACATAGCCTGAGCTTGGTCTACATCTATCATAAATAGTGATTAAAGTCGTGTTTATCAACATTAGAGCTTATCTATATATATATATATATATATATATATTATACCTAATCAATATATTAATACGATGTTATATTATTACAGGAATATTGACAACGTCATGTCTCAACAGAGTTTTCTCCTTCCACAGACCATGTATAACAGCCAGTTTAGTTATGATCACGTGACACCAGTAGCATGCGGACCACCTCAGCATTCATCATACCCCTACATACAACAGATGACGTTTAACAATATGACGTCGTTTGGAAACTATGGCTATACACACTCTCAAGCGACTAGCATGTTCCCCGAGGCGAAGTCTCTAGATGTGAATACAAGAAAAGTGAACGATACAAGTTATATGTGTAATAATAGTCGACCAGGGAAAAATTCGTCTGGTTACGTAGTAGAACACAAGGCGGGGCAGTGTTTCAGCAAAGACAACAGCGTAAAATCGGCTTCTTTAGATCACAAAGAACATAATGCACTCAGTACTTTGTTACCAACCCTATCCCATCGCCTGTGTCTCCCTAACATCAAAGCTTCGGACAATTTCGCTGAAAATGTGATGAGTGAAGAATCCGATTTGGGTTATTCCAGTTTTTGTGATATGAGTGATATCAAACTTGAGGACGTGACAGTGGATTTAGTTGGCGGTCAGCCGAATCTCTCGAACATTCTAGACGATGTACTAGACACATTAGATGAACACATGCTGACGTCATACCATCCAAGACCTCGTTCTGAAAACGAGGCGAATGAACTTCAAGCTTCACAGAAAAACCCGTCTCCAACAGTTTCTTGTTCATTCCCGAACGTCGTTTTTAATTTCCAGAATTGCCCACAGGATGTTTCACAGTTGAATTGGTCTGGTGAACAAACAGATCTGTTCTGCTCTTCTTGTAGACAAATATTCAGAACGAAAAGCGAGATGGCAACTCACATGCGATCTCACAAAGACGCCCGTCCTCACAAATGTTCTTACTGCGAAAAGAGATTTAACCAGAAGTCAACGCTTAGGACGCATATACGTACCCACACAGGAGAAAAGCCGTTTTCTTGTCATCACTGCGCACGCGCATTCGGCGATTACAGCACGTACAGGAAGCACGTGAGGATACATACTGGTGAAAAACCCTACACTTGTGACGTTTGCAAGAAGAGCTTTACACAGTCCGGAAACATGATTCGACACAAGGAGATTCACAATAAAAAGTGATGAATTACATAGAACCATTTCGCTTAAATAATTAAACGTTTTCCATATACAATAAATTTGCAGCAGAGAAATTTGAAATGATCTATTACAAAATATTGAAAATATCCATAAATGATACTATGATTATTGAATAAAGTTGAAATCATTGTGGTAAATGGAGAAATTGTAGTTGTTGTCTGCTGCAGAGTCGTCAGAAAGGGTCTATATGAGGAAAAGGGTTAAATTAAATGACGAAATTCCAATATGGCAAGAAAGAATTGATTTTTATTCCAAATTTTGATTATGTAAAGATATGACGCGACCGCGTTTGGAATCTTATGGAAGTTTAGCATCACCCATTTCCTAAATTAATAAATCTCCAGCGGACGACTTTTAAAACGTCTAGGCAAAACTATGGGAAATCTATTTCGAATGAATGTATGATTACTGAAAAGAATTTGAAAATATCTATAACAATAAGAGAAAATGCTCATGATGAACAATTTCTCCTTTTGCCACAGTGTTTTAGAGAAGCCTCTATCAATGTTATGTTAACCCTTTCCGACATACAACAAATCTGCAGCAGACGACTTTGAAAATATCTACTAAAAAAATAAGGAAAATCTCTATAATTGTAGGTGTAATTACTGAAAAAAGTTGAAAACTTTGTGGAAAAAGGAGAAATTGCTCCTTTTGAGTAATTTTTACTGTTGTCACAATGTTTTCAAAAGTCGCCTGCTGCCGATGCGTCAAAACGCGTCTAGAGGTAGGAAAGGGTTAATAAGTCGTGAGCAGTGTGGATGCATGTGCTGATCTGAATCTACACCCTTCACAAAAGCCGACTAATAACTTTTCATATAACTTGGTAAGCGGCCTCGTGTATAAGACGCACACCGCCAGTTGAGCCATTGACATGCCTTGATCGGGGTCGTCTGCTGCAGATGGGTCAAAATCCTTTTGCATCTGACTAACGTGATTTACCCATTCCAATATACAGACGCCATTAAAATCTCATTTTGGTTAAATGAGAAATTGCTTATAATAAGCTATGTCTCCAATTTCCACAACGGTTTCAACTCTTTTCAATATTTGTACTTTCATTAAGAGAGTTTTCAATAGTTTTGCCTAGATATATATAATCGTCGGCTGCAGATTTGTTGTATGAGGGAAATGGTTAAACTATCCGATAATTGTTTTAATTTGGGATAAAAAGTTACATGCTCTCCCTTGATACTACAGCCGCAGTCTATTTTTATTAACTATTTTATGTATATTAAGCTTATTTGTGATTGTACAAAAATAATAAAATTCCTGGAAAGTGTGTTTTGGTCTTTATATTATTGTATTTTATTGTTCCTGGTTTTCCTGCGCCATTAACTTGAAGTTTATCGTCGTCTGCTTTGGAGAGAGAGCGCGAAAGTGACAATAAAATGTATCAATATGAGCAGCTCTTCCTTTGCAAATATGTTGAATGTTGGAAAGGGTTGTTCAGTAGCCTGTTGTTTATTGACGGTTGATAACCATTTTACTGTCTGAAATCACTTTTTGTCGAGTCTGCTTTTGGTGAGCTCGACATAAAACTGTCACAATGGCGGTTCGGTGAGAGTGTCCGTGCGTCCATGAATCTGTCTGTCCGACCCGCATCTTAACCATGCATAATAGGAATTCTAAAAAAGTTGGCACAAAAGTGCACCATGATGAAGTGGTGTTTCGTGCACAAACTTCAGGCCTGTACCTCGAATGTTAAGGTCACTCGTAGATGTCAAATGTCAAAACTAATACTGTTTGATAGGACTGACTTCTCCGGCCCGCATCTTAACAATGCATCATAGAATTTCCAAGTGACTGCGCACACATGATCACCATGATGAGGTGACGTGTGGTGCAATCCGTACGATATTCTGACACAATGTTTCAACATGCTTAATTCGAAAATGTGGTTTCTAAAGTGTACAAAATATTTTAATTTAAAATAGCCTAGCGACCTAGTGATGAACATGTGATATCCCTTAAAAATTAGCTTACATAAAATCAAGACACACATTCTAATAAAGTTTCATCATTCTTGAGATAAAACGTAGGTCTATCGATTTCCAACTAAATTGTTCTTAAATTTGGTATTGCCTTATTTTAAACACATTTTCTACACGATCGCCACTACTAGCACCAAAATCGTAATCCAATAACTGTGGAAAAATCTAGTTTTGGTGAGGTCCCCACCGTAAACACGGGGTGGGGGCATGTAGGGTTATTCTGACCGTCCGTCCGTCCATCCGCTAGTACGTAGGATATTTCGTCATTTATCTACCACATTCGTTTGTTGGCTGAATTATTCCTTCACATATCATACCAAGATTCAATGGCAAGACATATTCAACGTTCCAGCGGCTTCTGTCAAAGCTGAAGGTCAACAAATCTACAGGAGACGCCAATCAATTTCAGTCCTCGGAAGTTGCTGCTTTTTCGCAGTATTCGTATGCCAGCTGCGTCATTCATCCAAATTCAGATGGCAATGGTATCAATTCTTAGATAGCCTTTGTTTGACTAGTTCCTGTCGACTGATTGCTGATTGTTTTACGCCGCTTTCAACATTTTTTAGTTATATCACGGTGTTTTCTTGGTAAGTCATCCGTCAACTGGTCCATTTATCCTGTAACCAGCCAATCAGTCGAAATGCTAACCCAGCAACCCTAAGCGCCAAGGAGGGCAGCCATTTCTAACATTTTTAAAGTATTTCGTATGACCCGTCCGGCGATCGAACTCAAGACCTCCCGCATCTGCTTCTTATCGACAACAATCGTTATTCTGATACATTTTGTCTACGTGATTTGACAGCAGAAGATCACCCTACGTATCTCGTGATGGAATGAACCCGTTCACACATACAACAAACAACTTTGCAAAATTATGGAAAATATCTATAAATAAAAGTTTTGAGCAATCTGTTGTCACAATGTTTTCAAAAAGTCGTTCGCTGCAGAGTCGTCGGAAAAGCGTCTGTATGAGGAAAAGGGTTAAAACACGATGTAGACGCATGCATAATCTTCATGAAATTGCAGAAAAGTAATCAATATTTAAAGATGTGTCATATACTTACATTTCGGCTGGGTTCGGAGAGACCATTAAATCAATGTCGATGAGTGCCACCAGAATATGCGAAATCCAGATAATTCGAGAAATGGGGAATTAAGAAGTCAAACTTTAAAATAAGCGCAATCGGGCAATTTCATTAAACTTAATCAATTTGCAAAATTATTATAAAGAGTAAATTCTCCTTTTGTAACGTTAAAAATATGACTACCAAATAATTAAGCTTTCCTTTATCCCTTTCCCTCATACGACAATTCTGCAGCAGACGACTTTGAACGTATTTTGTTAAAACATTGAAAATCTCCACAATTGAATGGATAACCTATGACAAAAAGTTGAAAACATTGTGGCCAAAGGAGAAATTGCACGTTTTGTGCAATTTCTTCTTTTGTCACTATGTTTTCAAAAAGCCGTCTGCTGCAGAGGCGTCAGAAAGCGTCTATATGAAGGAAAGGGTTATAGAGATTTCCCATTATGTTTCTCAAAGTTGTCTGCTGCAGATTTCTTGGTAGTGGAAAAGGGTTAAACCTAATTGAAATGCAGCAGACGAAAAGGAGTGTATGTGGCATATTATATCGCTTTCCCAGATACAACAAATCTGCAGCAGACAGACTTTGAAAGCATCAAGGTACATGTATTGAAAAATGTTGACAAAAGGAGAATTGATCATCATGAGTGGTTTCTCCTTTTACCATGTTTTCATAATCGTCTTTTCCTGATGCGTCTATATATGGTAAATGTGTTTAAGTTGATTTGGGCTTCACCTTGTAGTCAATGTCAGACATACGTAACATCTACATTAGAGTGATAAATAATCCATTTTTTTTTATTATACACGTGTGATTATACTAAAATAGTTAACACCTTCCCAAACATAGACGTTTTCTGACGCTTTTGAAGCAGACGACTTTTTGAAAACATTGTAGCTAAAGGCAAAATTGCTCATCATGACAATTTGAAAATTATCTTCTTTTTTCCGTTCGTTTTAAAGAATTTCTTCTTTCCTCAGTGTTTTCAAAAGTCGTCGGAAGTAAAGGAGTCCAAAAGTCGTTTGGACGGGGAAATAGTTTACGTCTAAATGTGTCCGACAAAATAGTTAACAAAGTAGATTCACATCACAAAGCGGAGATCTAACATTTGACCTGAATCTGCTCTGGTCATAAATGCCTGGTGATTGACTTACCCGTAGAGCAAGGCATATCTTGTACAAGGTCAGATGGAAACAATCCATTTTCCATAGGCGACCGTTATAGCGTTTTGGACTATGGCTCAATCAAAAGTCACCCTCATCCCGCTGTGAATTTTACTTTCAATTTCAGTAAATACACGTTGGTCTGAAAATTACTCTTTAGCTTATATAGAGGTGCAGATAAATTCAAGAGATTTCATATGAGATATTTTTTTTTTTTTTTTTTTTTTTTTTTTTTTCGAAAATCATTTAATCACCCCGTAATAGGTCTGTGAGGGTCGGGGTGGGCCATCCCTCAACAAACCGTACAAATATATGTATCAGTCAAATTGTAACATACATTCATTTATATATACACTGAAAGGAAAAAGAAAGCACACATTTTGTTTTTTAAAATTATTTCATGATTGGCCAAGTTTATTCATTTGATGGAAAATGAACTGATTTTTTTCTTATTGTTTTGCTTTGAAATGAATTAAATGTTTGTTCTTTTATTCAACAATATGATGAAATATAAATAAACAAAATTGATATGCAATACATTTATTGTTTCTTGACCTGTCGACGTTTATAGGTATGTATACTTTCTTTTTCCTCTCACCACATATACATATATACATTAATCTTAAAGGGACACACCAGTCTCAACAAATTATAGACTGTAGCTCGAGCTAAAACAAAAATCAAACAGAAATAAAATATAATTTTGACACAGCAGATGATAGTATAAGAAAATTATGTTGTCTAATGACTTCAGGATATTTTTCTCTCTCAAGTCTATAGTGGTTGGTTTGGTGTAGGACCTTACCAAATATTAAATATGTATTTTGGTGTATCCCTTTTTACAGAAAAGATATAGTGGCAATAATTACATGAATTTTATTATATTGGGGTTGTTTTTGTGTGTTTATATTTATTAGAGGTATCTATAATTGGAATGGTTTATAAACACAATTTTGTGTGTGTTAATTGATGGTGTTTATTGAAAGCCAGGAGAAGACATTAAAAAAAAAAATATATATATATATATCAAAGATACCTTGGTTCATTTTATATTTTTTTAGTAAAATTTAACTATATTTGAGAAATAAGCAAAGAGGCCATCCTGGAGGGCAACCTTTATCAAACATAAATCTGAAAAATGTAAAATTAATAGTCTTTATTTTTAATAGTCTTTATTTTTAAGATATAAGGGGAATGTACAGGTTCCATAACAAATCGAATTTTTCCACCTCAATGTTATTTTTGGCAATACATCTTTCTGTTTCATACAACATTTTAATATAGTGTTTGAATGGTTCAAAAATAGGAATATTGTTTTTCATTTTTTGACAGTATATGAAGTGTTTAGCAGTATATAGCAGCCTATTCACAACAGTTTCGAATTTCATACTGCCAAAGATTATGTCTGAAGAAGACCAGTTTGTATTTATTGTATTGCACTTTTCATTCAGATAAATTTTTAAAACTTTGAAAAAATTGTTGCGTTATTGTGCAGTCAATAAATATATGTTTAATAGTTTCGGTTTCTGTTTGACAAAAGGAACATACATCGGATTCTTTAATCCTCATTTTTTTAAGCAATGAGTTTGTTCCAAGAATTCTGTGATTAATTCTAAATTGGAACCATTGTAAATGTGTGTCTTTAGTGACATTGAAAGGGAGAGCGTAATACTTACTATCTCTCAGATTAATTTGAATATTTAAATCATTCTCCCATTTTGTTTCAGAAGTTGGAATAAAATCTTTATTCATGAAATGTTGGTAAATTGTTCTACAGCCCTTTTTATCTTTCAGGATTGTTGACATTGTAAATGGTATTAAAGGGTTAAGGCAAATGCATGATAAATGTTGAAAAGATAACTTATCTAAATAGTGTCTGACTGATGCTACGAGTCCTTCAAATTCGATAAAGTTAGTGTTAACCCTATATTTTTCAGTGAATTCTCTGTAGGTGAAGAAATTGCCATTTGTATTCATGAGGTAATTTATAAAATATATTCCTTTTTTAAACCAATGATTCAGTAAAATGCTAGATCCTCCGACCTTAATATGAGGGTTGTGCCATAATGGAGTGGACTAAAAGTTATTCCAGTTTCTAGGTATAATATTTGTTGAAAATTGTTTATAAATATTAAGTATATCATTCCAGAAAGGGTTATCTATTCTATTAACATGTCGAGAAATGAAATCTGCTCCAAATGAAGGAAAATTTATAATATAGGGGTACATAGTTTTAAAAATAGTTAAATAGGATTTGTTTGACTGAAAAAGCCGTCTTATCCATGTCAATTTCAAGGAGCCAAAGAAAACATCAATGTCAAACATTTTTAAACCACCTTTTTCATATGACTGGTATATAACTGCACGTTTTATTTTTTCTGGTTTACCGTCCCATAAAAATTTAAAGAATAATGATTTTAGTTCTCTGATCATTGCCCAAGTTGGACTGGGCAATGCCATAATAAGATGGTTTAATTTTGATCATGCTAAACTTTTTATAACTAATATTTTGCCTATTGGAGTTAAAATTCTCCTTGACCAATTGGCAAGAAGTTTTTTAATGTCTTGAATTTTTTCTTTATAATTAATATTTATCATTTCATTTAAATTTACAGAGAATTTTAAACCTAATATTGTGAATTTATTTACCCAAGAAAGATGCCATTGCTCACATAATTTTTCTTGACAGTTTTTTCTTGATCCTAGCCACACCGTATTAGTTTTTTTAAGTATTCATTTTAAGGCCGGAGATTTCTGCATAGAATTTTAAAACTTTAAGGGTATTTAACAATGATTTTTCTGTACCATCTAAAACAATTGAGGTGTCATCTGCATATTGTGATATCAAAAATTTATTTTCACCAATATCTATACCTTTAATACCTGGGTTATTTCTGATCAGAACAGCAAGGATTTCTGCACATAAAAGGAATATATACGGAGATAGAGGGTCCCCTTATCTACAACCTCTGTTTAAGTAGAACCACTCAGATAGGTGTCCATTTATAACAATACACGATTCTATATTTGTATAAAATAATTTTATCCGTTTTGTTATTGAAGAGCCAAAGTTAAAGAAGTTGAGAACTTTAAAGATAAACGACCAGCTTACAGAGTCAAAAGCTTTTTCAAAATCAATCAGAAGTAATAATCCTGGTTTATGTTGTTTTTCTAAGTAAAACATCATATCATATAGTAACCTGGTGTTTTCACCTATATATCTTCCTGGTAAAAAGCCTGTCTGGTTTTCATTTATAATAGATGGCAAAACATATCTAATTCGTTGTGCAATAGCTGCGGATGCTAGTTTATATGCTACATTTAAAAGTGATATTGGGCGCCAGTTTTTTAAAAGCTGTTTATCTTTATTTCCTTTAGGTATGCAAGTGATTACACCTTGTTTTTGTGTGACTGAAAGTTCATCTTTGTCAAATCCATCATTTATCGCACGTACAAGAAAATGGTCAATGTCTTTCCAAAAAAACTTATAAAACTCTACTGTAAAGCCATCGAATCCTGGACTTTTAAAATTTGACATATTCTTCAGACAGCCCAATATTTCTTCATATGTTATATGACCTTCAAGTGATTTTTTCAAGTCATTAATTAGCTTAGGGACATTAATATCAGAACATATATTATTTAAATCTACTTCTACAGTTTCATTTTGGGAGTATAATTTTTTACAGAATTTTACTGTTTCCTTAATAATTTTATCTTGATCGTTTATTGTCTGTTCATTATTAATTTTTAAACTTAACATTGATTTAGATACAAAATTTTGGTTTTCTAAATTACAAAAGTATCTAGACATTTTTTCCCCCTCTTGAATCCATTTTGCTCTAGATCTAATTTTCATACCTTCTAATTTTTTTTCTCTTATATCATTTAATTATTGTCTCTTAATTTCAATAGTATTTTGATCACATACGAGTTCTTTTTCAAGTTTATCTATTTCTTCATAAAGTGATTGTTCTTTTTTGTCTTGTCTTTTTTTATTAAATGATGAGTATGATATACTTTTTCCTCTAATCTCTAGTAACAATACTTCAAAAAACAATTGGTCATTTATTTCTAATTCTAAATTTTTATTTTCGATTGTGTTAATGTGTAAATGTTGCGTTTTCTTTGAATATTGTAGTTTTATTCTATTTATTATTTGTTTTATTTCATCGACATATTTTTGGTCTTTTAACAAAGAATTATTCATTTTCCAGTATGATCTCCCCTTTTTGAATTTGCCAAATTCAAATGTCAAAATTAATAAAGAGTGGTCTGTTCTGTAACCAGGCTTAATTTTTACTGTATCTATATCTGTTAAAAGTGAATCCGAAATAAAAAAATAATCAAGTCTTGCTTTCTTTGACGATTTTTTTTTTAAACCAAGTAAATTCCTTTTTTTCCATATTTTGATCTCGCCAACAAGCAATTAAATTACATTCAACCATTACATCAATAAGAACATTTTGAGCGTTTGGGTTATTTATATTGACATAGTTAAAACAATCTAGATCAGGGTTTAAGACCATATTAAAATCACCCGCAATAATGAACAAACCGTCATAATTTAAAATGTCATTTTTAAGGGTTGTATAAAACATTGGGTCATCCTTATTTGGGCCACATATATTAATAAGTGTAATTTCTTTATTTGAAATTGTAGTTTTCAAGATTAATTTATTTCCATCTTTGTCAGGTTCTACCGCATGAATTTTAAATTCAAAATTATTATTAAAGAGGATAGCTACCCCTCTTGATTGACTGGAATAGTTGAAATAGCATTCATACCCCCACTGAGTACGTATATAGTTAACTTCTTTGTCTGTAAAATGGGTATCTTGTACAAAATATACCGAATAATTTTTACTTTTCAGAAAATTTAAAGTGTCTTTTCGTTTGTTTTTATTACCAAGCCCTTGCACATTCATAGATGCAAATGTTACTTTATTTGTCATAATGTTATATAAAATGGACTACTAAGACGGAGGGAAACCTCCACTGTTCCCATCAGAAAGACTCCAGACTTTATCACCTCTTTATTCTCCTTATAACTCATTTGTTGTGACATTTCATTTAATTTTTCAACAGGTAGGCAGCATAATACTAAAAAAATATTTCCCTCCAGTGATGGCTTGCTTCTTTCTAATCTCATCTACTTAACAGCAATGTAAAGTAATTATTAGAAGAGAGGATTCTATTTGTATCTATACAAGTTATATGCGTTTTCCATGCAAACGACTTAAATGGTGGTAACTTCCACTTATATACAGGTAATAGTATGTAAACAACCTAAATAATGATTTACAGACATTAACAGTGTACATCACCACAAAACAAGAAACCGCTGAAGACGGTAAGGCCGGATTGTCGGCAATTTGACCTTGAAAATCGACAAAACAAGGTCAAGGTCAAAGTAACCATAGAAATAAATAGAACTTGTTACTGGTTACCTTGAGGCAAAGTTTCAAGTTTGTAACCCTTTCCAGTGCTGAGATTTTGCCTCAACCTGAAACTTAACCAAAATGTTGACGGACAGACAGACAGACGGACGGACAGACGGACATCGCCTATCTATAGACCGGAATTGCTAGAGCAATCCGGCCAAAAACTGTTGAAAGCAACTTAAAACACAATTTGCTGTGATATAACTATTAAAATGTTGAAAGCAAATTAAAAAGCAAGTTGACGTGATATAACTATAAAACTGTTGAAAGCGGAGTAAAACGCAATTTGCTGTGATATAACTGTATAACTGTTGAAAGCAAATTAAAACGCAATTTGCAGTGATATAACTATAAAACTGTTGAAAGCAAATTAATACGCAAGTTGTCGGGATATAACTATAAAACTGTTGAAATCAAATTAAAACGAAAGTTGCCACGATATAACTATAACATTTTTGAAAGCAAATAAAAACGCGAGTTGCCATGATAAAACTATAAAACTGTTGAAAGTAAATTAAAACACAAGTTGATATAACTATAAAACTGTTGAAAGCAAATTAAAACGCAAGTTGCCGTGATATAACTGTTAAACTGTTGAAAGGGGAGTAAAATACAATTTGCTATGATTTAACTATATAACTGTTGAAAGCAAATTAAAATGCAATTTGCAATGATAAAACTATAAAACTGTTGAAAGCAAATTAATACGCAAGTTGTCATGATATAACTATTAAACTGTTGAAATCAAATTAAAACGAAAGTTGCCATGATATAACTATAAAACTGTTGAAAGCAAATAAAAATGCAAATTGCCATGATAAAACTATAAAACTGTTGAAAGCAAATTAAAACGCAAGTTGCCGTGATATAACTATAAAACTGTAGAAAGCAAATTAAAACGCAAGTTGCCGTGATATAACTATAAAACAGTAGAAAGCAAATTAAAACGCAATGCCGTGATGTAACTTTAACCAAAATGTTGACGGACAGACAGACATACGGGCAATAGCAACGTGAAGGTCAAGAGTTATCATGGAAATCAAAAGAACATGTTAGTGGCTACACACAGACCAATTTTCAAGTTTGTAGCTCTTTCCATGTCCGAGATATTGCTTCAACCAGAAACTTTAACCAAAATGTTGACGGACAGACAGACAGACAGACAGACAGACGGGTAATAGCAACGTGAAGGTCAAGAGTTATCATGGAAATCAAAAGAACATGTTAGTGGCTACACACAGACCAATTTTCAAGTTTGTAGCTCTTTCCATGTCCGAGATTTTGCTTCAACCAGAGACTTTAACCAACATGTTGGCGGACAGACAGACAGACAGACGGGCAATAGCAACGTGAAGGTCAATAGTTATCATGGAAATCAAAAGAACATGTTAGTGGCTACACACAGACCAATTTTCAAGTTTGTAGCTCTTTCCATGTCTGAGATTTTGCTTAACCAGAAACTTTAACCATTTTGCCTAACCTAAAACTTTAACCAAAATGTTGACGGACAGACAGACAGACAGACAGACAGACGGACATCGCCAATCTATAGACCGGAATTGCTTGAGCAATCCGGCCAATTAAACACAAAAAGCACACTATATTACAATTTTCAATATTACAACAGATGTCTGATCAGAAGAAATCATTCATGATATACAAGTCTATAAGAGTACCCGGGTTCTCCACAGAAAGGAATGCAAGTGCCGGGATAAGAGCGCATAAACACCTTCAACAAATTTTCAAGCAACAAATACATTTCACTAATAAAACTTGTATTGATCAGTTTAAGTTATCATATTTAGTATATTTCCTTTTAGGCATTAAAATGAGACGATACATGCAAAGAAAAATAATGATTTAGAGGAAAGTATGCTTTTGTAACATGTTGTTTAAGAATTCAAGCGCTAGGGGAATACCATTCCTGACAGTCAAGTGCTGGGATGCCCCTGCGCTTAAATGGCCTGTGGAGAAGCCTGAAAACTTGTCATTATATAGAGCATATATAGAATATCTGATGACAGTAGTGGGATATTTAGGATCATATATTCAATGTATATTATTAATTAGTCATTAACAGAATATATAGAAATAATGGAGTATTCAACAATTTAAATCTAAGAATAGCATTGACTAGGCTATCATGGGTTCAGACTGGCCACAGTTAAACATCACACAGCCCATATATATTTATTATAATAGATAAATTACCATTTAACGCTAAGTTAAGATAGTTTATTATTTAAATAAAATATTTATTTAACAGAAGTCAGAATAACTAATGTCAATAATAAATTAACTAGTAGTAATTTAAATAACAGTAATCTTACAGTCTAAATATAGTTAAATTCCTTAGTCCTTAGACCTTAAATGCTGATCCTATTCATTGAACAAAACAAAAAAAAAATTCCCATAAAAGCTTGTAACATTTAAACTCAGTCATAAAAATAGTCCGTAACTAATATTAGAATGTTATACTTATATAAAACCATTTGATGATCCTGTATTCTTATTACACACACACTGCTATGGTTCTCTACACTGTATCTGTAAAAGTTAGTTACAAAATCTATAATTAGGTTTCATATACCTATACATTTGCTGAAAGAATCTATCATTGTTGTATTTCAATCAATACCTGTGAGTTAATAAACACCAATATTCACTTTCAATAATTAAGTTAAATCCCACTTATATTTAAAGTCAAGTCCAAAAATAACAAACATATACATGTAACGGGATGAGAAATATATGCAGCCAGTCCGGGACTTGGTCACGGGAACCTTCGCTTACAGTGCGAATGCTCTACCGACTGAGCTAACCAAACCGCTTACCTACATTTCTCTCCTAGTACTTTAAAGTACACACTGTGAATACATTATGAGAACTATATCATTAAAATAATATATGGTGTAACATTTCTCACAGTTAAATAGATCATAACAAACAATGTAATATTGCTGAAAGTGTGCGATATCTATTATTAGAAATCTGACTACACACCAATGTTTATTTAAACTCAACTTATTTTTAGACGTTTAGAAGACCGGACTCATTATTACGGCCCCTCTACGTATACTTAAATCTACTACTGTGTTGTTTTAAAGTTGTTTAGTTTAACCAAGAAGCGATATAGTTATAACATAAATATCACATGGAAATCTTTTCTCGTGTTAAAAGGAAGTCTCGGTCATTCAAACGAGTTTTAATATATACGTACTAGACGTACGGCAAACTATAAAGCGTTTAAATGAGTAAGACGCATAATTTAAAAATAGCGCCACGAGGTATCAAACCGAAATAAGAAAGGCTGACGCGGGGACGAGACAATGCTATTAATAGCCTATTTACCTATTTATAGCGTGTTAAGTTTGTAAACAAAGGCACATGTTAGCAGTAGAGTTAAGTAATACATTTTACATGGAGTCGAATCATTGTAAAATAGACACATGTTTGTTTTAGGAGAGATATAAAGATAATAACTATTTAACACATTTCCCACATATGCACGTGCATAGATAACAATAGCAAACCATTTTAAACAGTTAGATCATAGCAATTTTGACAGATCCGTCTTGTGATCTACAACAATCTTCCTGCCACTTGTAAGTAAAGCTATTATCTTTCCTTGATCTGTCCAGGCCGACTTTACAGTATCTAGTGCACTGACTCCTTCCAGTAACTTAGCATTCATGTATGTTAGATCTTCTTTTATCACAATTCTGGTGCCTTTCAGTGTTTTTCGTTGTCTGATCGCCTGCAACTTATGTAGTCTAGACACGAATTTACATATGATTGGTCTATTTGCTTCGGAGCTGAAACTGCCCAACCGATGGGCAATGTCTATGTCGTTGGTTCCAATTTTCGTATTCAGCTGATTATTTAAGAAGGCAATTACTTTTTCTG
>JASEVX010000009.1:19166606-19246933 GCA_031761405.1 Serripes groenlandicus | reverse complement strand
CCAGGACATCATTGGCATAGGAAACTGATTGGGCAATGCTTTTCTCAATTCCAGACATAACTGCAGTCTAATGTTCAGCCGCTTCAAGCGAATGCGCATGTGTCTTGCCATAATGTGAGCGGTGATGACCTTGCAAAGATTGCTTGGGTCGGTTGATTGATGCAGGTTGCGCCACTAGCGATCTCTTCTCAGATCCAAATAAATGGCACGGACCACAATTCGCTCCACCAATAAACTTCGAATATCGTACTCCCATGTACAATATGAAAATACTATATGACTGTTTACAAACTACATAGGACATCTTAAATTATCAATAAATATAGATTATCCATGTGACATTTTGTTCATGTCTGAATTGTACTGATATACCGTTTTCACCCTTATCCCCCTTAGGGTCCAGTTTTTATTGCATTTTTCGCATTTGTTTCATTTTCATTTTTGGAACTCTCAAAATATTTCTTACGCACGTGCGTACGTGCGTAAGCCTAGCTACGCGCCTGTTGGCTATGAATATGTATTTATTGTATGCCAAAAATCGTCATAAAAAGTCATGAATATTTAAAGATATTAACATTTCGGCTTGGTTCGGAGAGACAATTATAGCAATGGCCAGGAGTGCGTTTTAATTACGCCGCAATTCCTTATAATGAGTAATTTTTCCTTTTGTAACGTTTAAAAATTGACAATTTAATAATTATGCTTTCCTTTATAGAGATTTTGCATAGGTTTTTCAAAGTTGTCTGCTGCAAAGATAAGGGTTAAACCTATTTGAGATGCAGCAGACGAAAAGAAGTGATGTGGCATATCGCTTTCCCAAATACAACAAATCTACAGCAAACGACTTTAAAACCATCAAGGCACAACTATTGAAACACTTAAGAGTTGAAAAAAAAAAATGAAAATAGGATAAACTGATCATTATGAATGTTTTCCGAATCGTTTGCTCCAGATGCGTCTATATATGGGAAATGGGATTTAGTTGATTTGGGATTTACATGTAACCAATATCAGACATACGTAAAATAAAACACCTACATATCGAGGGATAAATAGTCCTTTTTTTTTAAAAATTATACACGTGTAAAAGAGTAAACCCTTTCCCAAATATAGAGATAGAAAGATAGACATGTCTTTATTTCCTCCATAAATGAAGAGTAAATACATATATACAAAGTACGACAAATAAAAGAAATAACAGTAAACAGTCCACATATTAGTTATTTACAGGTTGCTACAAGAGACATACAAGTAACATCGAACAGACGCAATTTAAGCATGTGTGTTGGAGGGATTTGTTTGGTGGTTGTGGATGCAATAATGGAAAAGGATCATGATGAGGGTGCAGGTTAATCATTTAGTACACGCATGCTATGCGACAATATCTGTATGTAAGAAAGTTGATGCTTATCCTTAACGAAACGAAACTCAAGGAACAGCAGCATTTCAAATGTTTTTTAAGTTGACTATCCATCAGCAATTATTTTCACAAAAGAATTACCAGAGGATATGGTAGCCTATGTTATATGGGATGCTAGAATAGGTCACATAACTATCATGTTATTGTCTGTTTATAGTTGTATTTCGACATTACAATATACAATTTTATATAAACAAAAAACAAGATACAATTTTATATAAACAAAACAATATACAATTTTATATAAACAAAACAATATACAATTTTATATAAACAAAACAATATTTTCTACTTAAATTTGAAAATTATACTTTCTGTTATAGATAATTACCATATTTTTGCCTTGACTTCAAAGTTATTGGAAATTCAGCATCCATATTGCCTTCCCTCGAAAACAAATCTTAATCAAACATCATATATTGAAAATAAAGGAGTCAAGAAGTTAAACGTATAAATAAAATAAGAACAGAACATAACTTTTATTCACCAAGGTATTAAAATACAACAAGCGGTTTTAACAATTACAATTTACATAAAAACAGTTATGACAAAATAATATTTCTACTTTTCCAATAGTTCTATTCTTTAGCCTCCTCCAAGAAAAGATGAACGACATCGGTCTGAGAGATTCCACCCAACTTCTGCCGTACTTGACTCCGAGACAGCTGCCCACGGTGCCATACTACAGACGTTTCCCGGTATTCACACAAAGGGGTGTTTCTTCCATTTTACCCAGTGCATTTAGCGAAGAGCACAAGCAACCGGTCTCCAGAATCCGTATAAAGAAAACGAAGATGTAAAGACACTCGTCCGACGTTCAGCAATCCTGCCTCTGCTTCCCTTAAACAAAATAGAAGGCTTCTTGTTCCGGACTCTCGGAACCATTCACAGACTACGTTACCGAACAATGGACAGAAGGCGATAGACCGATGTGGAACCACTTTGGCACACAGAGCCCGCGCACTACGAACAACATCGAAGGCTGTCACAGCAAATTTAAGAAAATGACACAACACTCATACCCAGACTTATTTACAGCCATCCAGATGTTCGTGTGATTATAATTGATATGCTGTTTTCTAATATTACTTAATAGTGCTGACAAAGATCAAAAATATAAAAGCGATAAGTGCAGGAAAACATCAACTTGTACGTCTGTGCAGGCTAATCATAGGTTACACTTTTCTCAAATGTTTCAAATTTCGCATTCTTAGGAAATTCTGCATTATCAAATTTTAAAAAAACAAGAGGCTCAAGAGGGCCAGTATCGCTCCACGGCCATAAGGCAAAATAAAATCTCCAAACAGCCCTGCCCCCTGGTGGCTATTTTTTTTAACAACCACCATGGCTTAAAGGAATGTTTCTGCAAAATTATTTTAAAAATCGGCCTGACACTTTCGGAGGAGAGGATATTTTAAGTTTTCACTATAGCCATATAAGGCAAAATAGCCCCACCCCCTGGCAGCCATATTTTTCAACCAATCAACATGGCTTGAAGGAATCTGATAGAGGGTAAGCCTAGAAACATTTCTACAAAATTATTTGAATATCAGCCAAACACTTTCGGAGGAGAAGATTTTTTAAGTTTTCACTATGGTCATATAAGGCAAAATAGCCCCGCCCTCTGGCTGCCATGTTTTTCGACCAATCAACATGACTTGAAGGAATCTGATAGAGGGTCACCCAATGAACATTTCTACAAAATTATTTGAAAATCGGCTGAACACTTTCGGAGAAGAAGATTTTTCAAGTTTTCACTATAGCTATATAAGGCAAAATAGCCCCGCCCCCCTGGCGGCCATGTTTTTCGCCCAATCAACATTTCTTGAAGGAAGTTTCAACCAAATTGGCCAAGTGGTTAGGGAGAAGAAGTTGTTTAAAGGAAAAAGTTTACGCACGCACGCACGCACGAACGGACGCACGACGGACAATTCGCCATGACATAAGCTCGACTGGCTTTCAGCCAGTGGAGCTAAAAATCAGTTTTCTCAAATGTTTTAAATTTCGCATGTATATATTTCTTGTTTATGCATCAATAAATTTAAAATCTGCATCAGTCTTATTTATATTTATAAAGCTATACCTGTCACATAATTACCCTCTAATGGTCCCCCCGATCCGCTCTACCGACCAGCTAGGGATTAAATCGAGTCGACGTTCCGGGAACACACCAATGATACGTATTTCTCGTTCATTATTTTTTAAGGTGGAACAATTCGGAATTCACTGTCTTTTCCTTGAGTTGGTTGATTACAAAATCATCAAACAATGTGAGAAAACAAGAGACAATAGATTGATACGATGTAATCACCGAATTGTCTACTCAAATTAATCGTTTGTTATCAATTGTTTACATAACATTATTCTAGAGTAATGTATAACTGATTAAAACAATTCACACCTTTGAAAACATATATGACCAATCAAAACATCTTATTTTATCACGCCATCCAATTATAATTTAGAGTTTAATGCTGTTGTTCCGCCCATGTTTGTAGTTCTAGCAACCTGCAGATTTAAATATCTATTGAATCCACAAAGTTTTTATCTTATTTCTTAATTTGAAGTCATAAATTGAAGACATACAGTGCTTGGAATAAATAAGAAATCGAGGAAATATAGGTAAGTCTTTTGATTTCATCTTGGTTGAACGCTGTGCTTGATTGAACATCAGATATCTCTGTGGCAGGCGACTTGTCGAAAAAGAGAAATTGCTTTTAACGAGCGCTTCCCCCAATTTTCGACAACATTTTCATATTTTTTTAGAGATTGATTGATTGATTGAATGGGGTTTAACGCCGTTTTTAACAATTTCTCAGTTATATCACGGCCAGTTCACCTACTCATGCATTTCCTGGTTTTCTCACACCAGTACTCCACACAACAATCTTTCCAAGCAACTGGCTATTTTTTTAGAGATATACTTTCATTTATCCAGGAGTTATATATATGAGCCATTCCATGAGAAAACCAATATTATGGACTCTGCGTAATGTATCGATCCACATCAGCATGCGCCGTCCGCTCAGGCTAATCCGGCTCGAAGCATTACGTCTCGAGTGGATAGAGGTATGGAGTAATGATTCCTGAAACAGAATATCCACAGGAGGCAAAAAGTGTCTGTCCGGGTTAGTCTCCGCGAAATGCCTAGGCTGACGCGGGTCGATACTTTCCGTAGAGTCTACAATGTTCATTTACTCGTGGAACGGCTCATATATATATCTTTACACGCAATATGGTATTATAAATAATTTCTGATAAACGGTATATTTCTTTATGGAAGAGTATGTTATAATGTGAACGATTTACACTTTAAAACAAATCTGCACCAGACGAATTTAAAAACATGAAGTCTAAAAAAGGAAACTCTCTATAAATTATCAGTCATTGAATAACGTTGAAAAACATTGTGGCGAAAGCAGAAATTGCTGGTTTTTAATCAATTTCAATTCGTGTCACAATGTTTTCAAAAGTCGTCAGCTGCCGAGGCTTCTGAAAGTGGGAAAGGGTAAATAAATGTTTGCCCTAGAATATAATAGAAGAAGATATCTAATTATACCAAACATCGATCGAATCTGTCAAATATGCAACCTGTACATGTTCGAAATATAGTTAAGTTGGAGAAATCAATACGGCAAAAGAAGATGTTACTCGCTTTGCGTAACTACTCCCCTTCCAAAATCATTTTGCAGTGTTAATAAAATAAAGCTGACTATAACATTGGTTGTGTGTTGGCACCTATCCACAAACAACAATTCTGTAGCAGACGACTAAGAAAAATATACAGACAACAGTATGAAATAGCTCAATAAATGAAAGTATAATTGTTGAATAAAAATGAAAACATTGTGGATAAGGAAGAAATTGCTCGTTTTGGACAGTTAACTATTTTGTCACAATTTTTCAAAAGTCATACACACATTGCTTTCTGATTCTTTTATCAGATGCCGAATCTGATGCGGCTATTTTATTCAAAATTATTTTGTCCATGCCTTGACGAATACATTGCAAAAAGTGGATGTGTTATAGAAAAGGTTAATAGGCGAAGATGGATTTATAAATAGTTTATGGGAAAGACGTTTCAACGCATCTGCGATAGACTTCGGTTAACATTGCCTAGAGGGCGACATTGACAGGCATGGGCAGTTTCTTTAATCCCTTCCTAGTCTGACTGAATCTTCTTGGTACGATTTGTAAAAATTTGTAATTAGAATTATTAATTCCAAATTGTTAAAAAATCTTTAAACAGTTTTGTTTACTCTGATCCAATAGTGATATCGCAATATAAGTTCATCTTTTGTTGACGAAGTCTTGGTATATTTATGGTGTGGCTATGCCATGTATCGCACAAATAAGAAAATGGCGAAATAAATAACCTGATCTTGGTCTATACTGTTCATAAATAGTGATTTAAGTCGTGTTAAGCAACATTAGAGCTTATCTTTATTATACCTTATAAATATATTAATACGATGTTATATTATTACAGGAATATGGACAACGTCATGTCTCAACAGAGTTTTCTCCTTCCACAGACCATGTATCACAGCCAGTTTAGTTACGATCACGTGACACCAGTCGCATGCGGACCACCTCAGCATTTATCATACCCCTACATACAACATATGACGTTTAACAATATGACGTTGTTTGGAAACTACGGCTATACAAACACTCAAGCGACTAGCATGTTCCACGAGGCGAAGTCTCTAGATGTGAATACAAGAAAAGTGAACGATACAAGTTATGTGTGTAATAATAGTCGACCAGGGAAAAGTTCGTCTGGTTACGTAGAAGAACACAAGGCGGGACAGTGTTTCAGCAAAGACAACAGCGTAAAATCGGCTTCTGAAGGTCACAAAGAACATAATGCATTCAGTAATTTGTTACCAACCCTATCCCATCGCCTGTGTCTCCCTAGCATCAAAGCTTCGGACAATTTCGCTGAAAATGTGATGAGTGAAGAATCCGATTTGGGTTATTCCAGTTTTTGTGATATGAGTGATATCAAACTTGAAGACATGGCAGTGGATTTAGTTGGCGGTCAGCCGAATCTCTCGAACATTCTAGACGATGTACTAGACACATTAGATGAACACATGCTGACGTCATACCATTCAATACCTCGTTCTGAAAACGAGGCGAATGAACTTCAAGCTTCACAGAAAAACACATCTCCAACGGTTTCTTGTTCATTCCCGAACGTCATTTTTAATTTCCATAACTGCCCACAGGATGTTTCACAGTTGAATTGGTCTGGTGAACAAAGAGATCTGATCTGCTCTTCTTGTAGACAAATATTCAGAACGAAAAGCGAGATGGCAACTCACATGCGATCTCACAAAGAAGCCCGTCCTCACAAATGTTCCTACTGTGAAAAGAGATTTAACCAGAAGTCAACGCTTAGAACACATATACGTACTCACACTGGAGAAAAGCCGTTTTCTTGTCATTACTGCGCACGCGCATTCGGTGATTACAGCACGTACAGGAAGCACGTGAGGATACATACTGGCGAAAAACCATACACTTGTGACGTGTGCAAGAAGAGCTTTACACAGTCCGGTAACATGATTCGACACAGGGAGATTCACAATAAAACGTGATGAATTACATAAAAAGTGATGAATTACATAGAACTATTTCGCTAAAATAAATAAACCTTTTCTATATATACAATAAAGTTGCAGCAGAGAAATTTGAAATTATCTATTCCAAAATATTAAAAATATCTATAAATGATACTATGATAATTGAATAGAGTTGAAATCATTGTGGTAAATGGAGAAATTGCAGTTGTCGTCTGCTGCAGAGGCGTCAGAAAGGGTCTATATGAGGAATAGGGTTAAATTTAACAGACGAAATTCCAATATGGCAAGATAGATTCGATTATGTAAAGAAATGTCGCGACCGCGTATGGAATCTTATGGAAGTTTAGCATCACCCATTTCCTAAATTAATAAATCTTCAGCGGACGACTTTTAAAACGTCTAGGCAAAACTATGGGAAATCTATTTCGAATGAAGGTATGATTACTAAAAAGAATTTGAAAATATCTATAACAATAAGAAAAAATGCTCATGATGAACAATTTCTCCTTTTGCCACAGTGTTTTAGAGAAGTCTCTATTAATGTTGTGTTAACCCTTTCCCACATACAACACATCTACAGCAGACGACTTTGAAATTATCTACTAAAATATAAGGAAAATCTCTATAATTGTAGATGTAATTACTGAAAAAAGGTGAAAACTTTGTGGAAAAAGGAGAAATTGCTCCTTTTGAGTAATTTCACCTGTTGTCACAATGTTTTTTCAAAAGACGCACAACGCCAGTTGAGCCATTGACATGCCTTGATCGGGGTCGTCTGCTGCAGATGGGTTAAAACCCGTTTGCATCTGACTAACGTGATTTACTCATTCCAACATGCGGACGCCATTGAAATCATTTTGGTTAAATGAGAAATTGCTAATAATAAGCTATTTCTCCAATTGCCACAACGGTCTCAACTCTTTTCAATATTTGTACTTTCATTGAGAGAGTTTTCAATAGTTTTGCCTAGATATATTTCAAATCGTCGGCTGCAGATTTGTTGTATGAGGGAAATGGCTAAACTATCCGATAATTGTTTAAATTTGGGATAAAAAGTTACATGCTCTCCCTTGATACTGCAGCTGCAGTCTATTTTTATTAACTATTTTATGTATATTAAGCTTATTTGTGATTGTACAAAAAAAATAAAATTCCTGTAAAGTGTGTTTTGGTCTTTATATTATTGGTTTATATTGTTCCTGGTTTTCCTGTGCCGTTGGGAGAACAAATTCACGTTATTTTGGTATAGTTCAGTAGAGAAAAGTATTATTGATCGAATCCGTACTTCCAACTCATATATTTGTTCGAATACTTTGAAAAAAAAAAAATGAGTTGAAGCGAGGCGACCCAGAAAACTGTGTCCACCCTTGTTAATATCTATGCATAGAGTAGGTCATATCTTTTTTAGAGGAGTAAGTCCCTGTGATAAAACGTAGGTTTATCGAGTTCCAACTAAATTTTTCTTAAATTTGGTATGGCCTTTTTTTAAACACATTTTCTACAAGATCGCCACTAATGTGATTTCAGGGCTTTGATTTTTATTTTACACGTGTGATTATACTCACATAGTTAACCCTTTCCCAAATATGGACGCTTTCTGACGCCTTTGCAGCAATTCATTATGAGCAATTTAACCTTTTGCCACAATATTTTCAATTTAAATTTGAAGATAAAGAGAGGAAGCCAGCTTAAAATAGTGTAGCTTAAAGCTTTGACATAGTGCAAAACATTGTGCTGAAGAACTAATTCGAGGAAAGGTTATTTGCAATATTGGTTTCAATTTCTTCCTTTCGTGTTATTACAAAATGACAGCTGAAAAGAAGTAATATAGGATCATAGAAAATATGCTCATGTTACAAATTATTAGCACCAACATCGTAATCCAATAAATGTGGAAAAATCAATTTTTGGTGAGGTCCCCACCGTAAACACAGGGTGGGGGCATGAATGGTCATTCCGACCGACCGTTCGTCCATCCGTTAGTACATAGGATACTTCGTCATCGATCTAGCACTTTCGTTTGTTGGCTGAATTATTCCTTCAAATATTATACAAAGATTCAATGTCAAGAGATGTTCCACGCTCCAGCGGCTTCTGTCAAAGCTGAAGGTCGACAAATCTACAGCAGACGAGTTTGAGTTAACCGTTTGACTCCAAACAATTTCAGTCCTCGGAAGTTGCTGCTTTTTAGCAATATTCGTATGCCAGCTGCCTCATTCATCCAAATTCAGATGGCAGTGGTAACAATTCTTACATAGCCTTTGTTTGGCTAGTTCCTGTCGACTGATTGCTTATTGTTTAACGCATCTTTCAATATATTGTTAGTTATATCACGACATTTCCTTCCTAAGTTACCCGTAAAACGGGTCCATTTATCCTGTAATCAACCAGTTAGTCGTAATGCTGACCTCGCAACCCTAAGTGTCAAGGAGGGCAGCCATTATTAACATTTTAAGATTATTTCGTGTGACCCGGCCGGGGATCGAACCGACGACCTCCCGCATCTGCTTCTTATCGACAACAATCGTTATTCTGATACATTTTGGCCACGTGATATGACAGTAGAAAAAATTCAGATCACCCTACGTATCACGTGATAGAATTAACCCTTTCACACATACTACAAATTTGCAGCAGACGACTTTGAAATCATCTTTGGAAAATTATGGAAAATCTCTATGAATAAAAGTTTAAATTTTGAATCGAGTTGAACATATTGTGACAAAAGGAGACATTGCTCGTTTTTAGCAATTACTTCTTTTGTCACAATGTTTTAAAAAGTTGTCTGCTGCAGAGTCGTCGGAAAGCGTTAAAAATATGACTAACCAATAATTCATCTTTCCTTTATAGATATTTCCCATAGGTTTTTCAAAGTTGTCTGCTTAAGATTTCTTGGTTGTGGAAAAGGGTTAAACCTATTTGAGATGCAGCAGACGAAATGGAGTGAATGTTGCATATCGCTTTCCCACATACAACAAATTCTGCAGCAGACGACTTTGAAAGCATCAAGGCACATATATTGAAAAATGTTGACAAAAGGAGAATTGATCATTATGAGGGGTTTCTCCTTTTACCACAATGTTTTCATAATTGTCTGCTCCAGATGCGTCTATATATGGGAAATGGGTTTAAGTTGATTTGGGCTTCACCTGTAGCCAATTTCAGACATACGTAACATCTACATTAGAGGGATAAATAATCCATTTTTGTGGCGATTGTGGCAACAGACTTCGGCAGTACGTCAGAAATGCTTAATGCAAAACGTTTACCGCCAAATAGTTCCGTCATTTCTGCAGAGACATGGTTAACAATAATGATGTCAGTGCTATTTTGGTAAAAGATTGATTCTAAGATTTTAGAACTATCGAACTAAGATTTAATTGAGTTAAAAAATGTAAACATTAGACTTCTTCGTGTCTGGAGACAGAGAATATTATTGCGCGAGACACACGCCCATTGAGGAGTCACGTAGAAAGCAGGTGCCCGTTAGGTCACCCGACGTTTGGTTGGCACCGGATTGATACTAAGATTTGAGATCTACCGAGCTTACGATCTAAATTGAGTTAAAAGATGTATATATAAGCATTCTTCATGTTTGGGCAGATAATACATATTTTTGCGCGTTTTATCAGCCATGCAAAGTATGACGCATGAGTCTGGAAATTCCAAAATGTCCTATAAATAGCTTACCAGACTGGTTCTCTAAAGACCCGACAGTCGGGCAAATAATTTTGATGTTAAAGGGAGGTAATTTATAAATCATTACATTATTCTTAGATTCTATGTTGAATATAGTACAAATACATTTAGTTAACCACTTTTCGAAGTAAAATCCTTCTATAAAGTTATATATGGAAACACAGGTGGAAATAAATCGAAAATATTTTGATTCAATCGGAAGTAATATATAGTTGCTGAGATGTTTTCTTAAAATAGTTTATTTGATTGAAATTTACTAAAACAAATACTACGAGACAAAAAAAGCAGCTTTTCTCTAGATCTTGCTTCGTGTAAGATCATGACTATAGATGCTTGGCCCATACCTCTGAGAAGAAGAAGCAGGCATCACCTCCTGCTTTTGTGCAAGTTTGTGCCGAAATTATCATACATTTAAACCTTCTAACAAGTAATTAACCGGTTTCTCGTCAGAAAGCGTGTGTATGTTGGACAGGTTTAAGAATGAGAAGTTCCACTTAAAATGTTCCTTTCTTACTTGAGCAGACCTGTTTTTAAAGACCACCCATGGGCTGAGAACAATCAGGTGATCTTTAACCCTTTCCCACAAACAGCACATCTGCAGCAGATACTTTTTGGAATATCCAGGCAAAAACACGGAACAGCTCTATAAATGTAGGTAATTACTAAAAAGAATTGAAAACATTGTGGCAAAATAAGTAATTGCTCGTTTTCAAAAGTTGCCTGCTGCAGAGGCGTCAGAAAGCGTTTGTATTTGGGAAAGGGTTAATTACAGGGTCATTTGTGTAGAAAATAAGTAATTGGGAAATAAAAAGATGGTTTTTATAGACAGGGTATTGCTAAACAAAGGTTGAATTTAGCACAGGTGTGACTGTATATGAGAATAATTTCAGGGACAGACTCACTTTCAAGCCAACTTTCTGCAGTTATGCAGGAGCTATATCCCCTTAATTAGTGAAATTAAGTTTGATATGATTTGTCTGATCTCTAACTTGAGCACTCCTAACCTTATCCAGGAGTTGTAAGTTCGAACCATAGCACGGCCAACATTCTTTCCGACGTTTGATAAAGGTCACTGTGACAAGCGGCATTCGTCTTCCACCAATGGGCTAACCGTCTTTGTGGTAAAGCAGCCAGTTGCTTGGAAAGATTGTTTTGTGGAGTAGTCAGTACTGGTGTGAGACAGCCAGGAATCACATTATAGAATATAATGCTACAATAAATGTATCAATATGAGCAGCTCTTCCCTTGCAAATTTGTTGAATGTTGGAAAGGGTTGTTCAGAAGCCTGTTGTTTATTGACGGTTGATAACCATTTTACTGTCTGAAATCACTTTTTGTCGAGTCTGCTTTTGGTGAGCTCGACATATAGCTGTCACAATGTCGGTTCGGTGAGAGTGCCCGTGTGTCCATGAGTTTGTCTGTCCGACCCGCATCTTAACCATGCATAATAGGAATTATACCGTGACGTTGCTGAAAACTGGTTGAGAGCGGCGTTAAACACAAACAAACAAACAAACAATCGTCTCGGTAACAAGATATTTATTTCGCAATTCAGGCCACCGGCCCATAACACAACATAATTGATAAGTATATACAACAGGGAGTGATTCAATACATTATAACTGACATTTGAAGCTGAGAATGAATTAAGATGTTGAAAGAGTCTCCCTTCTTAGATTAAATGCGCTCTTAATGAACTACTGGGCCTATTGTGATGAAACAACACAGGAATCATCCTCCTTTCCTCTAAATGATCCCTACAAAATTCATCCAAAACTGTGTATCCATCCGGGTTTCCCCCTTCCCCCCCCCCCCCCCCCCCCCCCCGGCATGAATCAGGACGTTTAAACCTGGTGTAGGTATGTATGATATCAATGACAATGAGTGATTTATCCTTTTGCCACATTATTTTCATTTTTCTTTCAATAATGATATTTACATTTATAGAGATTCTTTTTCAAATTTTTACCTAGATAATTTCAAAGTCGTCAGCAACTGATTTGTTGTATGTGGGAAAGGGGGGTTAAATATTTGTTTATATCGAGAGAAAAAGCAAGCCATTTATCTTACCAGTTGAGTAGACGGCATTGTCGTGTTTTGATTGGATGCGATCTAGAGTAGGACATTAAGACAAAAAGTGATAACAAACGATCTTGTACATTTTTAAAATACCGCAAAAATAACCCCCAAACCCTTACCCCTCTACAACTTATCCTGTATTTAGTTATATTCGGTTGAAAAATACATATTTTGTATTTAAGATAAACTCCAAATGTTCGTAATCCTGTTCTTTGACAATATTATAACACGATTTACTTATTATTATTATTTGTTATCAATTTTAATTGCAAATGCCTATTAAGAAGGCAATCAGCTATCAAATAAAGCCAATGGCCATTAATAATAGATACATTGCATGGGACATCAGGAACGTAGAAGAAGAAGAAGAAGAAATCATTTACATGTATTATAGTGACTTGTGCATAAGTTAACAAATACGAAGATAAATTACAATACAATTGGCACAACCGGCCCAAAAGTCCTATAAGTAACATGGAAAAAAATAGAGTTGAAAATATTGTGACAAAAGGAGAAATGGCTCACAATGTTTTTAAAAAGTCATCTGCTGCAGAGGCGTCTATATGACGTAACGTGTTAAAACACAATGTTGATCCATAATCGTCATCAATATTTAAAGATATTTACATTTCGGCTGGGTTCGGAAAGACCATAATAGCAATGACCGTGAGTGCGTTTTAATTACGCCTTCAAAATATGAGAAATTGGGACTTAGACGTCCAAATTGAAAACAAGGGCACCGCAAAGCGGATGCATCCCCTCGGTATTCGAAGTCCAATTTTGACATTGACCTTTAACCTATGACCTTGGAAATAAATAGGCGTCTAGAACCTGCCATATTTTAACTGTATACCAAGTTTGGTTAAGATTGGTCGAAGGATGTGCAGTGTAGAGTGGTCACAAGGTTGTTACAGACGGATGCACGGACGATCGAACGGACAGTCCCGTTACTATATCCCCATCGCAAACTTCGTTAGCCGAGGGGATAATAAGCGCAATCGGGTAAATTGATTAACCTTAATCTATTTGCAAATTCATTATAATGAGTAATTTCTCCTTTTGTAGCGTTTAAAGATAGACTATTCAATAATTATGCTTTCCTTTATATATATTTCCCATCAGGTTTTCAAAGTAGCCTGCTGCAGATTTCTTGTGAGTGGAAAAAATGAAAATCTTATGTCCGATGCATCAGACGAAAAGGAGTCAATGTTGCATATCGCTTTCCCATATACAACAAATCTACAGCAGACGAAAGGGAGTCAATGTTGCATACTGCTTTCCCACATACAACAAATCTACAGCAGACGAAAAGGAGAGTATGTGGCATATCGCTTTCCCACATACACCAAATCTACAGCAGACGAAAAGGAGTGAATGTTGCATACCGCTTTCCCACATACAACAAATCTACAGCAGACGAAAAGGAGTGAATGTTGCATATCGCTTTCCCATATACAACAAATTTACAGCAGACGAAAAGGAGTGAATGTTGCATATCGCTTTCCCATATACAACAAATCTACAGCAGACGAAAAGGAGTGAATGTTGCATACCGCTTTCCCACATACAACAAATCTACAGCAGATGAAAAGGAGTGAATGTTGCATAGCGCTTTCCCACATACAACAAATCTACAGCAGACGAAAAGGAGTGAATGTTGCATATCGCTTTCCCATATACAACAAATTTACAGCAGACGAAAGATAGTGAATGTTGCATACGGCTTTTCCACATACAACAAATCTACAGCAGACGAAAAGGAGTGAATGTTGCATAGCGCTTGCCCACATACAACAAATCTACAGCAGACGAAAGGGAGTGTATGTTGCATATCGCTTTCCCATATACAACAAATCTACAGCAGACGAAAAGGAGTGAATGTTGCATACCGCTTTCCCACATACAACAAATCTACAGCAGACGAAAAGGAGTGAATGTTGCATATCGCATTCCCACATACAACAAATCTACAGCAGACGAAAAGGAGTGAATGTTGCATATCGCTTTCCAATATACAACAAATCTACAGCAGACGAAAAGGAGTGAATGTTGCATATCGCATTCCCACATACAACAAATCTACAGCAGACGAAAAGGAGTGAATGTGGCATAACGCTTTCTCACATACAACAAATCTACAGCAGACGACTTCGAAAGCATCAAAGATGCGAATATGTGGGAAATGGGATTTAGTAGATTTTGGAAAGACCTCTACTCTTTGTAAGACATACGTAAACTCCAGATATCGAGGGATAAATTAATTATTATTTTTTAATTAATACACGTGTGACTATACTAAAAGATTTTAACCCTTTTCCAAATATAGACGCTATCTGACGTATTTTCAGCTTGAAAACATTGCAGCTAAAGGCGAAATTGCTCATTATGTTTTCATCTTAAATTTGAATACTTTCTGTTATAGATAATTTCCATATTATTTTTGCTTAGATTATTTCAAAGCCGTCTGCTGCAGAAATTATTTTATGTTGGAAAGAGGGGTTAAATTACATGAAGGTACGTGAGTAAATACATCAAACAATTTATAATATGTTTTAATAATTCAACAATTATTATTTGATAATTTCCACCCAGCCTCATGGGCCTATAAGTCACCAAAATATGTTATTTCAATATATCATACAAATTAACATAAAACATGACCTATAAACTACGTTTCCTGAATAGGGGTGTAATCATTCTGATTTTTGTTTAACCATTTCCCTCATACTATAATTCTGCAGCAGACGACTTTGAACGTATTTTGTTAAAACATTGAAAATCTCAATAATTGAATGGATAACCTATGACAAAACGTGGCAAACATTGTGGCAAAAGGAGAAATTGCACGTTTTGTGCAATTTCTTCTTTTGTCACTATGTTTTCAAAAAGCCGTCTGCTGCAGAGGCTTCAGAAAGCGTCTATAAGAGGGAAAGGGTTAAATTACTGGAAATTCAGCATCCATAATGCTTTCCCTCATTTACAAATCTTTATCAAACAACATATACGTCTATACGTCACCAAAATATATTATTTCAATATACCATACAAAATTACATATATACAACAAACCGTGGTCGGGGGTCTAATCAGTCTAAAAAATGTTTTTAAAATGATGGGAAATTCAGCGTCCATATTGCTTTCCCTCGTAAACAAATCTTTATTAAACAACAGAGAGTTAAAAGAGGAGTCACATATTTTAAATGTATACATAACATAAGAACAGAACATAACTAATATTCACCCAGGTATTTACATACAAAAAGCGGTTTCAACAAATACGATTTACATAAAAACAGTTATGACAAAATAATATTTTCTACTTTTCAAAAAGTTCAATAACTTCGTTTCAAGGCAAGGTATTTCTCGTTGTAAAAGAAAAATAAGGTGGAACAAGTCGGAATTCACGGTCTGCTCTTTGAGCTGGTTGATTATAAAATCATCAAACAATGTGAGAAAACAAGAGACAATAGATTGATACGATGTAATCACTGAATTGTCTACTCAAATTAATCGTTTGTTATCAATTGTTTACATAATATTATTCTAGAGTAATGTGTAACTGATTAAAACAATTCACACATTTGAAAACATATATGACCAATCAAAACATCTTATTTTATCACGCCATCCAATTATAATTTAGAGTTTAATGCTGTTGCTCCGCCCATGTTTGTAGTTGTAGTAACCTGCAGATTTAAATATCTATTGAATCCACAAAGTTTTTATCTTATTTATAAATTTGAAGTCATAAATTGAAGACATACAGTGCTTGGAATAAATAAGAAATCGAGGAAATATAGGTAAGTCTTTTTATTTCATCTTCGTTGAACGCTGTGCTTGATTGAACATCAGTTATCTCTGTGGCAGGCGACTTGTCGAACATAGAGAAATCGCTTTTAACAAGCGCTTCCGCCAATTTCCGCCAATTTTTCATATTTTTTAGAGATATACTTTATTTTCTCGATGAGTTATATATATGAGCCGTTTCACGAGAAAACCAACACTATGGACTCTGCGTAATATATCGACCCACATCAGCATGCGCTGTCCACGCAGGCTAATCCGGGTCGAAGCATTCCGTCTCGAGTGGATAGAGGTATAGAGGGTTAGCCTCCGCGAAATGCCTAGGCTGACGCGGGTCGATACTTTCCGTAGAGTCTATAATGTTGTTTTTGTCGTGGAACGGCTCATATATATATATATCTTTACACGCAATATGTTATTATAAATAATTTCTGGTAAACGGTATATTTCTTTGTGGAGGAGTCTGTTATAATGTGAACGATTTACCCTTTAAAACAAATATGCACCAGGCGAATTTAAAAACATGAAGTATAAAAAAGGAAACTCTCTATAAATTATCACTCATTGAATAACGTTGAAAAACATTGTGGCGAAAGCAGAAATTGCTGGGTTTTAATCAATTGTAATTTGTGTCACAATGTTTTCAAAAATCGTCTGCTGCAGAGGCTTCTGAAAGTGGGAAATGGTTAATACATAATTGCGCTAGAATATAATAGAAAAAGATATCTAATTATACCAAACATCGATCGAATCTGTCAAATATGCAACATGTACATGTTCGAAAATGAATACAATTTTTTCTTAGTGTGCACAAAATAAAGTGTTTTTAAATGGCTACTATTGTCACTATTTAAAAACTCTAAATTATTTCTAAAAATTCATCTACAATGCATCTAACCTGAGAGATCTGAATAAGAAAAAAAATCCTAAATGTATTTATATTGTGAATGTGTTTTGTCAATAAAAACGTTAACTGTAAATTCATTAGCTAAAATACGTTACACTGTGCAATTTGGTATTACACTTTTACAAGGGATGAAAAGCAGTGTTACTTCGTTATTATCCCTTTCCCTCCTGTATACTTATCTATAGCAGACGACTTTTGGAGCGGACAAAACGGGTGTTTCACATTTTCTACTTTCACTTTCAATCAAGGTATATATACTAAAAATGATCAAATCCATCATTTCCAGTGCATCCTATACACATTTACAATGCATTTAAAGTAAATGTCATATGTTCAATGTATTCTGGTGATGGTATACACTTATTTCTACGCAAACAATCGGGTTTTTAGGAACTACGTGGCGTCATTTGACCTTTATCCGATATGATGAGTAATTACTCCCCTTCCGAATTTATTTTGCAGTGTAGAAGACAACTAAGAAAAACGTACAGAAAACAGTATGAAATAGCTCAATAAATGAAAGTATAATTGTTGTAACAAGTTGAAAACATTGTGGCTAAGGAAGAAATAGCTCGTTTTGGACAGTTAACTCTTTTGTCACAATGTTTCCAAAAGTAATATGCTACAGAGGCGTGAGAAAGCGTATATATGTGAATGGGTTTATATATTGGTTTCTGATTCTTTTATCAGATGTCGCGTTTGATGCGGCTTTGTTTTCAAAAATATTTTGTCCATGCCTTGAAGAATACATTGCAAAAAGTGGATGTGTTCTTTCCGGATATATTTCGGAATTTTGTTAATAAGCACACATAGATTGTGTTGTGATATAGAACAGGATAATAGGCGAAGACGGATTTGTAAACAGTTTATAGGAAATACTTTTCAACGCATCTGCGATAGACTACGCTTAACATTTCCTAGAGGGCGACATCGACAGCCATGGGCAGTTTCTTAATCCCTTCATAGTCTGACTGAATCTTCTTGGTACGATTTGTAGAATTTTGTCATTAGAATTATTAATTCTAATTTGTTTCGAAATCTTTAAACAGTTTTTTTTTCTCTGATACAATAGTGATATCGCAATATAAGTTCATCTTTTGTTGACGAAGTCTTGGTATATTTATGGTGTGGCTATGCCATGTATCGCACACATAAGAAAATGGCGAAATACATAGCCTGAGCTTGGTCTACATCTATCATAAATAGTGATTAAAGTCGTGTTTATCAACATTAGAGCTTATCTATATATATATATATATATATATTATACCTAATCAATATATTAATACGATGTTATATTATTACAGGAATATTGACAACGTCATGTCTCAACAGAGTTTTCTCCTTCCACAGACCATGTATAACAGCCAGTTTAGTTATGATCACGTGACACCAGTAGCATGCGGACCACCTCAGCATTTATCATACCCCTACATACAACAGATGACGTTTAACAATATGACGTCGTTTGGAAACTATGGCTATACAAACTCTCAAGCGACTAGCATGTTCCCCGAGGCGAAGTCTCTAGATGTGAATACAAGAAAAGTGAACGATACAAGTTATATGTGTAATAATAGTCGACCAGGGAAAAATTCGTCTGGTTACGTAGTAGAACACAAGGCGGGGCAGTGTTTCAGCAAAGACAACAGCGTAAAATCGGCTTCTTTAGATCACAAAGAACATAATGCACTCAGTACTTTGTTACCAACCCTATCCCATCGCCTGTGTCTCCCTAACATCAAAGCTTCGGACAATTTCGCTGAAAATGTGATGAGTGAAGAATCCGATTTGGGTTATTCCAGTTTTTGTGATATGAGTGATATCAAACTTGAGGACGTGACAGTGGATTTAGTTGGCGGTCAGCCGAATCTCTCGAACATTCTAGACGATGTACTAGACACATTAGATGAACACATGCTGACGTCATACCATCCAAGACCTCGTTCTGAAAACGAGGCGAATGAACTTCAAGCTTCACAGAAAAACCCGTCTCCAACAGTTTCTTGTTCATTCCCGAACGTCGTTTTTAATTTCCAGAATTGCCCACAGGATGTTTCACAGTTGAATTGGTCTGGTGAACAAACAGATCTGTTCTGCTCTTCTTGTAGACAAATATTCAGAACGAAAAGCGAGATGGCAACTCACATGCGATCTCACAAAGACGCCCGTCCTCACAAATGTTCTTACTGCGAAAAGAGATTTAACCAGAAGTCAACGCTTAGGACGCATATACGTACCCACACAGGAGAAAAGCCGTTTTCTTGTCATCACTGCGCACGCGCATTCGGCGATTACAGCACGTACAGGAAGCACGTGAGGATACATACTGGTGAAAAACCCTACACTTGTGACGTTTGCAAGAAGAGCTTTACACAGTCCGGAAACATGATTCGACACAAGGAGATTCACAATAAAAAGTGATGAATTACATAGAACCATTTCGCTTAAATAATTAAACGTTTTCCATATACAATAAATTTGCAGCAGAGACATTTGAAATGATCTATTACAAAATATTGAAAATATCCATAAATGATACTATGATTATTGAATAAAGTTGAAATCATTGTGGTAAATGGAGAAATTGTAGTTGTTGTCTGCTGCAGAGTCGTCAGAAAGGGTCTATATGAGGGAAAGGGTTAAATTAAATGACGAAATTCCAATATGGCAAGAAAGAATTGATTTTTATTCCAAATTTTGATTATGTAAAGATATGACGCGACCGCGTTTGGAATCTTATGGAAGTTTAGCATCACCCATTTCCTAAATTAATAAATCTCCAGCGGACGACTTTTAAAACGTCTAGGCAAAACTATGGGAAATCTATTTCGAATGAATGTATGATTACTGAAAAGAATTTGAAAATATCTATAACAATAAGAGAAAATGCTCATGATGAACAATTTCTCGTTTTGCCACAGTGTTTTAGAGAAGCCTCTATCAATGTTATGTTAACCCTTTCCGACATACAACAAATCTGCAGCAGACGACTTTGAAAATATCTACTAAAAAAATAAGGAAAATCTCTATAATTGTAGGTGTAATTACTGAAAAAAGTTGAAAACTTTGTGGAAAAAGGAGAAATTGCTCCTTTTGAGTAATTTTTACTGTTGTCACAATGTTTTCAAAAGTCGCCTGCTGCCGATGCGTCAAAACGCGTCTAGAGGTAGGAAAGGGTTAATAAGTCGTGAGCAGTGTGGATGCATGTGCTGATCTGAATCTACACCCTTCACAAAAGCCGACTAATAACTTTTCATATAACTTGGTAAGCGGCCTCGTGTATAAGACGCACACCGCCAGTTGAGCCATTGACATGCCTTGATCGGGGTCGTCTGCTGCAGATGGGTCAAAATCCTTTTGCATCTGACTAACGTGATTTACCCATTCCAATATACAGACGCCATTAAAATCTCATTTTGGTTAAATGAGAAATTGCTTATAATAAGCTATGTCTCCAATTTCCACAACGGTTTCAACTCTTTTCAATATTTGTACTTTCATTAAGAGAGTTTTCAATAGTTTTGCTTAGATATATATAATCGTCGGCTGCAGATTTGTTGTATGAACTATCCGATAATTGTTTTAATTTGGGATAAAAAGTTACATGCTCTCCCTTGATACTACAGCCGCAGTCTATTTTTATTAACTATTTTATGTATATTAAGCTTATTTGTGATTGTACAAAAATAATAAAATTCCTGGAAAGTGTGTTTTGGTCTTTATATTATTGTATTTTATTGTTCCTGGTTTTCCTGCGCCATTAACTTGAAGTTTATCGTCGTCTGCTTTGGAGAGAGAGCGCGAAAGTGACAATAAAATGTATCAATATGAGCAGCTCTTCCTTTGCAAATATGTTGAATGTTGGAAAGGGTTGTTCAGTAGCCTGTTGTTTATTGACGGTTGATAACCATTTTACTGTCTGAAATCACTTTTTGTCGAGTCTGCTTTTGGTGAGCTCGACATAAAACTGTCACAATGGCGGTTCGGTGAGAGTGTCCGTGCGTCCATGAATCTGTCTGTCCGACCCGCATCTTAACCATGCATAATAGGAATTCTAAAAAAGTTGGCACAAAAGTGCACCATGATGAAGTGGTGTTTCGTGCACAAACTTCAGGCCTGTACCTCGAATGTTAAGGTCACTCGTAGATGTCAAATGTCAAAACTAATACTGTTTGATAGGACTGACTTCTCCGGCCCGCATCTTAACAATGCATCATAGAATTTCCAAGTGACTGCGCACACATGATCACCATGATGAGGTGACGTGTGGTGCAATCCGTACGATATTCTGACACAATGTTTCAACATGCTTAATTCGAAAATGTGGTTTCTAAAGTGTACAAAATATTTTAATTTAAAATAGCCTAGCGACCTAGTGATGAACATGTGATATCCCTTAAAAATTAGCTTACATAAAATCAAGACACACATTCTAATAAAGTTTCATCATTCTTGAGATAAAACGTAGGTCTATCGATTTCCAACTAAATTGTTCTTAAATTTGGTATTGCCTTATTTTAAACACATTTTCTACACGATCGCCACTACTAGCACCAAAATCGTAATCCAATAACTGTGGAAAAATCTAGTTTTGGTGAGGTCCCCACCGTAAACACGGGGTGGGGGCATGTAGGGTTATTCTGACCGTCCGTCCGTCCATCCGCTAGTACGTAGGATATTTCGTCATTTATCTACCACATTCGTTTGTTGGCTGAATTATTCCTTCACATATCATACCAAGATTCAATGGCAAGACATATTCAACGTTCCAGCGGCTTCTGTCAAAGCTGAAGGTCAACAAATCTACAGGAGACGCCAATCAATTTCAGTCCTCGGAAGTTGCTGCTTTTTCGCAGTATTCGTATGCCAGCTGCGTCATTCATCCAAATTCAGATGGCAATGGTATCAATTCTTAGATAGCCTTTGTTTGACTAGTTCCTGTCGACTGATTGCTGATTGTTTTACGCCGCTTTCAACATTTTTTAGTTATATCACGGCGTTTTCTTGGTAAGTCATCCGTCAACTGGTCCATTTATCCTGTAACCAGCCAATCAGTCGAAATGCTAACCCAGCAACCCTAAGCGCCAAGGAGGGCAGCCATTTCTAACATTTTTAAAGTATTTCGTATGACCCGTCCGGCGATCGAACTCAAGACCTCCCGCTTCTGCTTCTTATCGACAACAATCGTTATTCTGATACATTTTGTCTACGTGATTTGACAGCAGAAGATCACCCTACGTATCTCGTGATGGAATGAACCCGTTCACACATACAACAAACAACTTTGCAAAATTATGGAAAATATCTATAAATAAAAGTTTTGAGCAATCTGTTGTCACAATGTTTTCAAAAAGTCGTTCGCTGCAGAGTCGTCGGAAAAGCGTCTGTATGAGGAAAAGGGTTAAAACACGATGTAGACGCATGCATAATCTTCATGAAATTGCAGAAAAGTAATCAATATTTAAAGATGTGTCATATACTTACATTTCGGCTGGGTTCGGAGAGACCATTAAATCAATATCGATGAGTGCCACCAGAATATGCGAAATCCAGATAATTCGAGAAATGGGGAATTAAGAAGTCAAACTTTAAAATAAGCGCAATCGGGCAATTTCATTAAACTTAATCAATTTGCAAAATTATTATAAAGAGTAAATTCTCCTTTTGTAACGTTAAAAATATGACTACCAAATAATTAAGCTTTCCTTTATCCCTTTCCCTCATACGACAATTCTGCAGCAGACGACTTTGAACGTATTTTGTTAAAACATTGAAAATCTCCACAATTGAATGGATAACCTATGACAAAAAGTTGAAAACATTGTGGCCAAAGGAGAAATTGCACGTTTTGTGCAATTTCTTCTTTTGTCACTATGTTTTCAAAAAGCCGTCTGCTGCAGAGGCGTCAGAAAGCGTCTATATGAAGGAAAGGGTTATAGAGATTTCCCATTATGTTTCTCAAAGTTGTCTGCTGCAGATTTCTTGGTAGTGGAAAAGGGTTAAACCTAATTGAAATGCAGCAGACGAAAAGGAGTGTATGTGGCATATTATATCGCTTTCCCAGATACAACAAATCTGCAGCAGACAGACTTTGAAAGCATCAAGGTACATGTATTGAAAAATGTTGACAAAAGGAGAATTGATCATCATGAGTGGTTTCTCCTTTTACCACAATGTTTTCATAATCGTCTTTTCCTGATGCGTCTATATATGGTAAATGTGTTTAAGTTGATTTGGGCTTCACCTTGTAGTCAATGTCAGACATACGTAACATCTACATTAGAGTGATAAATAATCCATTTTTTTTTTATTATACACGTGTGATTATACTAAAATAGTTAACACCTTCCCAAACATAGACGTTTTCTGACGCTTTTGAAGCAGACGACTTTTTGAAAACATTGTAGCTAAAGGCAAAATTGCTCATCATGACAATTTGAAAATTATCTTCTTTTTTTCCGTTCGTTTTAAAGAATTTCTTCTTTCCTCAGTGTTTTCAAAAGTCGTCGGAAGTAAAGGAGTCCAAAAGTCGTTTGGACGGGGAAATAGTTTACGTCTAAATGTGTCCGACAAAATAGTTAACAAAGTAGATTCACATCACAAAGCGGAGATCTAACATTTGACCTGAATCTGCTCTGGTCATAAATGCCTGGTGATTGACTTACCCGTAGAGCAAGGCATATCTTGTACAAGGTCAGATGGAAACAATCCATTTTCCATAGGCGACCGTTATAGCGTTTTGGACTATGGCTCAATCAAAAGTCACCCTCATCCCGCTGTGAATTTTACTTTCAATTTCAGTAAATACACGTTGGTCTGAAAATTACTCTTTAGCTTATATAGAGGTGCAGATAAATTCAAGAGATTTCATATGAGATATTTTTTTTTTTTTTTTTTTTTTTTTTTTTTTCGAAAATCATTTAATCACCCCGTAATAGGTCTGTGAGGGTCGGGGTGGGCCATCCCTCAACAAACCGTACAAATATATGTATCAGTCAAATTGTAACATACATTCATTTATATATACACTGAAAGGAAAAAGAAAGCACACATTTTGTTTTTTAAAATTATTTCATGATTGGCCAAGTTTATTCATTTGATGGAAAATGAACTGATTTTTTTCTTATTGTTTTGCTTTGAAATGAATTAAATGTTTGTTCTTTTATTCAACAATATGATGAAATATAAATAAACAAAATTGATATGCAATACATTTATTGTTTCTTGACCTGTCGACGTTTATAGGTATGTATACTTTCTTTTTCCTCTCACCACATATACATATATACATTAATCTTAAAGGGACACACCAGTCTCAACAAATTATAGACTGTAGCTCGAGCTAAAACAAAAATCAAACAGAAATAAAATATAATTTTGACACAGCAGATGATAGTATAAGAAAATTATGTTGTCTAATGACTTCAGGATATTTTTCTCTCTCAAGTCTATAGTGGTTGGTTTGGTGTAGGACCTTACCAAATATTAAATATGTATTTTGGTGTATCCCTTTTTACAGAAAAGATATAGTGGCAATAATTACATGAATTTTATTATATTGGGGTTGTTTTTGTGTGTTTATATTTATTAGAGGTATCTATAATTGGAATGGTTTATAAACACAATTTTGTGTGTGTTAATTGATGGTGTTTATTGAAAGCCAGGAGAAGACATTAAAAAAAAAAAAATATATATATATATATCAAAGATACCTTGGTTCATTTTATATTTTTTTAGTAAAATTTAACTATATTTGAGAAATAAGCAAAGAGGCCATCCTGGAGGGCAACCTTTATCAAACATAAATCTGAAAAATGTAAAATTAATAGTCTTTATTTTTAATAGTCTTTATTTTTAAGATATAAGGGGAATGTACAGGTTCCATAACAAATCGAATTTTTCCACCTCAATGTTATTTTTGGCAATACATCTTTCTGTTTCATACAACATTTTAATATAGTGTTTGAATGGTTCAAAAATAGGAATATTGTTTTTCATTTTTTGACAGTATATGAAGTGTTTAGCAGTATATAGCAGCCTATTCACAACAGTTTCGAATTTCATACTGCCAAAGATTATGTCTGAAGAAGACCAGTTTGTATTTATTGTATTGCACTTTTCATTCAGATAATTTTTTAAAACTTTGAAAAAATTGTTGCGTTATTGTGCAGTCAATAAATATATGTTTAATAGTTTCGGTTTCTCTTTGACAAAAGGAACATACATCGGATTCTTTAATCCTCATTTTTTTTAAGCAATGAGTTTGTTCCAAGAATTCTGTGATTAATTCTAAATTGGAACCATTGTAAATTTGTGTCTTTAGTGACATTGAAAGGGAGAGCGTAATACTTACTATCTCTCAGATTAATTTGAATATTTAAATCATTCTCCCATTTTGTTTTAGAAGTTGGAATAAAATCTTTATTCATGAAATGTTGGTAAATTGTTCTACAGCCCTTTTTATCTTTCAGGATTGTTGACATTGTAAATGGTATTAAAGGGTTAAGGCAAATGCATGATAAATGTTGAAAAGATAACTTATCTAAATAGTGTCTGACTGATGCTACGAGTCCTTCAAATTCGATAAAGTTAGTGTTAACCCTATATTTTTCAGTGAATTCTCTGTAGGTGAAGAAATTGCCATTTGTATTCATGAGGTAATTTATAAAATATATTCCTTTTTTAAACCAATGATTCAGTAAAATGCTAGATCCTCCGACCTTAATATGAGGGTTGTGCCATAATGGAGTGGACTAAAAGTTATTCCAGTTTCTAGGTATAATATTTGTTGAAAATTGTTTATAAATATTAAGTATATCATTCCAGAAAGGGTTATCTATTCTATTAACATGTCGAGAAATGAAATCTGCTCCAAATGAAGGAAAATTTATAATATAGGGGTACATAGTTTTAAAAATAGTTAAATAGGATTTGTTTGACTGAAAAAGCCGTCTTATCCATGTCAATTTCAAGGAGCCAAAGAAAACATCAATGTCAAACATTTTTAAACCACCTTTTTCATATGACTGGTATATAACTGCACGTTTTATTTTTTCTGGTTTACCGTCCCATAAAAATTTAAAGAATAATGATTTTAGTTCTCTGATCATTGCCCAAGTTGGACTGGGCAATGCCATAATAAGATGGTTTAATTTTGATCATGCTAAACATTTTATAACTAATATTTTGCCTATTGGAGTTAAAATTCTCCTTGACCAATTGGCAAGAAGTTTTTTAATGTCTTGAATTTTTTCTTTATAATTAATATTTATCATTTCATTTAAATTTACAGAGAATTTTAAACCTAATATTGTGAATTTATTTACCCAAGAAAGATGCCATTGCTCACATAATTTTTCTTGACAGTTTTTTCTTGATCCTAGCCACACCGTATTAGTTTTTTTAAGTATTCATTTTAAGGCCGGAGATTTCTGCATAGAATTTTAAAACTTTAAGGGTATTTAACAATGATTTTTCTGTACCATCTAAAACAATTGAGGTGTCATCTGCATATTGTGATATCAAAAATTTATTTTCACCAATATCTATACCTTTAATACCTGGGTTATTTCTGATCAGAACAGCAAGGATTTCTGCACATAAAAGGAATATATATGGAGATAGAGGGACCCCTTGTCTACAACCTCTGTTTAAGTAGAACCACTCAGATAGGTGTCCATTTATAACAATACACGATTCTATATTTGTATAAAATAATTTTATCCGTTTTGTTATTGAAGAGCCAAAGTTAAAGAAGTTGAGAACTTTAAAGATAAACGACCAGCTTACAGAGTCAAAAGCTTTTTCAAAATCAATCAGAAGTAATAATCCTGGTTTATGTTGTTTTTCTAAGTAAAACATCATATCATATAGTAACCTGGTGTTTTCACCTATATATCTTCCTGGTAAAAAGCCTGTCTGGTTTTCATTTATAATAGATGGCAAAACATATCTAATTCGTTGTGCAATAGCTGCGGATGCTAGTTTATATGCTACATTTAAAAGTGATATTGGGCGCCAGTTTTTTAAAAGCTGTTTATCTTTATTTCCTTTAGGTATGCAAGTGATTACACCTTGTTTTTGTGTGACTGAAAGTTCATCTTTGTCAAATCCATCATTTATCGCACGTACAAGAAAATGGCCAATGTCTTTCCAAAAAAACTTATAAAACTCTACTGTAAAGCCATCGAATCCTGGACTTTTAAAATTTGACATATTCTTCAGACAGCCCAATATTTCTTCATATGTTATATGACCTTCAAGTGATTTTTTCAAGTCATTAATTAGCTTAGGGACATTAATATCAGAACATATATTATTTAAATCTACTTCTACAGTTTCATTTTGGGAGTATAATTTTTTACAGAATTTTACTGTTTCCTTAATAATTTTATCTTGATCGTTTATTGTCTGTTCATTATTAATTTTTAAACTTAACATTGATTTAGATACAAAATTTTGGTTTTCTAAATTACAAAAGTATCTAGACATTTTTTCCCCCTCTTGAATCCATTTTGCTCTAGATCTAATTTTCATACCTTCTAATTTTTTTTCTCTTATATCATTTAATTATTGTCTCTTAATTTCAATAGTATTTTGATCACATACGAGTTCTTTTTCAAGTTTATCTATTTCTTCATAAAGTGATTGTTCTTTTTTGTCTTGTCTTTTTTTATTAAATGATGAGTATGATATACTTTTTCCTCTAATCTCTAGTAACAATACTTCAAAAAACAATTGGTCATTTATTTCTAATTCTAAATTTTTATTTTCGATTGTGTTAATGTGTAAATGTTGCGTTTTCTTTGAATATTGTAGTTTTATTCTATTTATTATTTGTTTTATTTCATCGACATATTTTTGGTCTTTTAACAAAGAATTATTCATTTTCCAGTATGATCTCCCCTTTTTGAATTTGCCAAATTCAAATGTCAAAATTAATAAAGAGTGGTCTGTTCTGTAACCAGGCTTAATTTTTACTGTATCTATATCTGTTAAAAGTGAATCCGAAATAAAAAAATAATCAAGTCTTGCTTTCTTTGACGATTTTTTTTTTAAACCAAGTAAATTCCTTTTTTTCCATATTTTGATCTCGCCAACAAGCAATTAAATTACATTCAACCATTACATCAATAAGAACATTTTGAGCGTTTGGGTTATTTATATTGACATAGTTAAAACAATCTAGATCAGGGTTTAAGACCATATTAAAATCACCCGCAATAATGAACAAACCGTCATAATTTAAAATGTCATTTTTAAGGGTTGTATAAAACATTGGGTCATCCTTATTTGGGCCACATATATTAATAAGTGTAATTTCTTTATTTGAAATTGTAGTTTTCAAGATTAATTTATTTCCATCTTTGTCAGGTTCTACCGCATGAATTTTAAATTCAAAATTATTATTAAAGAGGATAGCTACCCCTCTTGATTGACTGGAATAGTTGAAATAGCATTCATACCCCCACTGAGTACGTATATAGTTAACTTCTTTGTCTGTAAAATGGGTATCTTGTACAAAATATACCGAATAATTTTTACTTTTCAGAAAATTTAAAGTGTCTTTTCGTTTGTTTTTATTACCAAGCCCTTGCACATTCATAGATGCAAATGTTACTTTATTTGTCATAATGTTATATAAAATGGACTACTAAGACGGAGGGAAACCTCCACTGTTCCCATCAGAAAGACTCCAGACTTTATCACCTCTTTATTCTCCTTATAACTCATTTGTTGTGACATTTCATTTAATTTTTCAACAGGTAGGCAGCATAATACTAAAAAAATATTTCCCTCCAGTGATGGCTTGCTTCTTTCTAATCTCATCTACTTAACAGCAATGTAAAGTAATTATTAGAAGAGAGGATTCTATTTGTATCTATACAAGTTATATGCGTTTTCCATGCAAACGACTTAAATGGTGGTAACTTCCACTTATATACAGGTAATAGTATGTAAACAACCTAAATAATGATTTACAGACATTAACAGTGTACATCACCACAAAATTAAACACAAAAAGCACACTATATTACAATTTTCAATATTACAACAGATGTCTGATCAGAAGAAATCATTCATGATATACAAGTCTATAAGAGTACCCGGGTTCTCCACAGAAAGGAATGCAAGTGCCGGGATAAGAGCGCACCTTCAACAAATTTTCAAGCAACAAATACATTTCACTAATAAAACTTGTATTGATCAGTTTAAGTTATCATATTTAGTATATTTCCTTTTAGGCATTAAAATGAGACGATACATGCAAAGAAAAATAATGATTTAGAGGAAAGTATGCTTTTGTAACATGTTATTTAAGAATTCAAGCGCTAGGGGAATACCATTCCTGACAGTCAAGTGCTGGGATGCCCCTGCGCTTAAATGGCCTGTGGAGAAGCCTGAAAACTTGTCATTATATAGAGCATATATAGAATATCTGATGACAGTAGTGGGATATTTAGGATCATATATTCAATGTATATTATTAATTAGTCATTAACAGAATATATAGAAATAATGGAGTATTCAACAATTTAAATCTAAGAATAGCATTGACTAGGCTATCATGGGTTCAGACTGGCCACAGTTAAACATCACACAGCCCATATATATTTATTATAATAGATAAATTACCATTTAACGCTAAGTTAAGATAGTTTATTATTTAAATAAAATATTTATTTAACAGAAGTCAGAATAACTAATGTCAATAATAAATTAACTAGTAGTAATTTAAATAACAGTAATCTTACAGTCTAAATATAGTTAAATTCCTTAGTCCTTAGACCTTAAATGCTGATCCTATTCATTGAACAAAACAAAAAAAAAAATCCCATAAAAGCTTGTAACATTTAAACTCAGTCATAAAAATAGTCCGTAACTAATATTAGAATGTTATACTTATATAAAACCATTTGATGATCCTGTATTCTTATTACACACACACTGCTATGGTTCTCTACACTGTATCTGTAAAAGTTAGTTACAAAATCTATAATTAGGTTTCATATACCTATACATTTGCTGAAAGAATCTATCATTGTTGTATTTCAATCAATACCTGTGAGTTAATAAACACCAATATTCACTTTCAATAATTAAGTTAAATCCCACTTATATTTAAAGTCAAGTCCAAAAATAACAAACATATACATGTAACGGGATGAGAAATATATGCAGCCAGTCCGGGACTTGGTCACGGGAACCTTCGCTTACAGTGCGAATGCTCTACCGACTGAGCTAACCAAACCGCTTACCTACATTTCTCTCCTAGTACTTTAAAGTACACACTGTGAATACATTATGAGAACTATATCATTAAAATAATATATGGTGTTACATTTCTCACAGTTAAATAGATCATAACAAACAATGTAATATTGCTGAAAGTGTGCGATATCTATTATTAGAAATCTGACTACACACCAATGTTTATTTAAACTCAACTTATTTTTAGACGTTTAGAAGACCGGACTCATTATTACGGCCCCTCTACGTATACTTAAATCTACTACTGTGTTGTTTTAAAGTTGTTTAGTTTAACCAAGAAGCGATATAGTTATAACATAAATATCACATGGAAATCTTTTCTCGTGTTAAAAGGAAGTCTCGGTCATTCAAACGAGTTTTAATATATACGTACTAGACGTACGGCAAACTATAAAGCGTTTAAATGAGTAAGACGCATAATTTAAAAATAGCGCCACGAGGTATCAAACCGAAATAAGAAAGGCTGACGCGGGGACGAGACAATGCTATTAATAGCCTATTTACCTATTTATAGCGTGTTAAGTTTGTAAACAAAGGCACATGTTAGCAGTAGAGTTAAGTAATACATTTTACATGGAGTCGAATCATTGTAAAATAGACACATGTTTGTTTTAGGAGAGATATAAAGATAATAACTATTTAACACATTTCCCACATATGCACGTGCATAGATAACAATAGCAAACCATTTTAAACAGTTAGATCATAGCAATTTTGACAGATCCGTCTTGTGATCTACAACAATCTTCCTGCCACTTGTAAGTAAAGCTATTATCTTTCCTTGATCTGTCCAGGCCGACTTTACAGTATCTAGTGCACTGACTCCTTCCAGTAACTTAGCATTCATGTATGTTAGATCTTCTTTTATCACAATTCTGGTGCCTTTCAGTGTTTTTCGTTGTCTGATCGCCTGCAACTTATGTAGTCTAGACACGAATTTACATATGATTGGTCTATTTGCTTCGGAGCTGAAACTGCCCAACCGATGGGCAATGTCTATGTCGTTGGTTCCAATTTTCGTATTCAGCTGATTATTTAAGAAGGCAATTACTTTTTCTGTTGTTTCTTCTGCAGATTCCGTTGCACTCGAGTCTTGTAGACCATATAGTCGAATCGAGTTTCAAGTGGTATACTGCTCAAGTGCATATGAGATATTTCATATGTTTTAAAATGTTTCCAAAAGTTGTCTGCTGAAAGCTCAAATAAGAAATAGTGCACAGAATGGGTCCACCCCAAAATGGCATGTTTCGAAAACATGTAGCTAAATTCAATTTGTTTACAGACATGGAACATGTTGTTTGAAAGCAAAGGGTAAAATTGAACAACACTGATTTCTACATGGAATTCGCCTGAAGTAGTAGCTAAAAGGAAAAGTCTCATTCCACAGTTAAAGATTCTTCTTTTGCAGCATTGTACACCTCTATATAATAATTAAACTTTATCTCATAGACATTTTCTAAATTGTCGTCTAGATGTTCTCATAGTCGTCTGCTGCAGAAGTTTTGAGAAATGTCTCATTGTGAATACGATGTATATGATGGTGTTCCATTTGATACCTTTACACTGATCTTGTAACAATTAAATAATATATATTAATTCATTTTAAATAATTTCTTTGTAGTGTTTTTCCATTTCCCGACTTAGTACTAAGTACCTAGAGAAATACACTTATGGCGAGTTACAACTAATAACCTTTAATTAACCGATTAATCGAATAACTACGGTTAACCGATTAACCGGTTAACCGTTGACATCCCTAACATTAAGCATTGTTGTTTCTCCGTTTTTTATCTTCACATGTACAGTAGTGAACATCGTGAATCAAACATGATATGCTAGAGATGACGTATTATTGTTGTTCTATTTTGTTTTATGGTCTATTTATTTTGGTTTTATTTTTGAATTTCTGAGCATATGATGGTAGTAAATGTACTGATGAGACTGTGCAAAAGCATAGTCCCATCTTAGCCACCACTGTTAGAATATGTAACAAGATCCAACTTAACTACTGTGATTCAAACGCTCACATCATTCCTTCCCAATGTGGCGGATAATAGTCATATCTGTTTACAAGCTTGTCGAAATCAGAACCCGGAGTCGGATACCCTTTAAAATAAACCACGTGACCATGTGCTAACCACGCACCTAACCATCCAAATGAGCCACTGGAAACAATATTATGATCACATACACTCATTAAAGCAATGTCTCTCCCAGGTGAATCAGGCCTTTTTAAAGAACTAAAAGGACTGAAAAAGACGTTAGATTTGCCTTGGAAATGCTTCTGGCACCATTTTATATCGTCACTAATGAATATAAATACTGTTTGGTTGGCTTGAAATTTGTTTGCGAAATAAGCCATTGATCTATTCAGGAAGCCCACATCCGCGGAAGAAAACCCACGCGCTCTTAAGTGTTTGTTTAAAAAGTCCCCTCTTCGTTCGTGAATACATATCTTTGTTTTGTTAACAAGCCCTTTAGTGCTTTCGGTGTATTTTAAAACAGCATCAGTCACCTCTGTCCTGAATTTCAGCCTCGATCTGATGAAGTCTCTGTATCCGTCAAAATACCGCCAACTTTGGAAAAACCCATTTAAAGACCAATTTTTATTATGATTTAGTACTTCAACACCTGGTGAATATGTCCCGGCTTTTTTCTCAGTAAAAATACTCCATGTTTTGTCTAAGGGGATCTTCTCTATTGTAGAAATGAATGATAAATTGAATGTGTGTTTTAGTTTATCTGCCAACTCATACGTTAGTACAGGCGTGTAACAGTGTACTATTGAAGTTCCAAGAAGCGTGAGAAGTTGAAATAGGTTGTTTCCTAGACGACCACGTGACTTCTGAATAGTCAGGAAATGTCTCGATTGAAAAGAATTGTTGCATGGGTCGTTATTTGATTGGTTAGTTGTGATGTTGATAAAGGCCGATGTAAACACAGTCTTTTCTTTCCCTTTCAAGAATCCGACGGTTTCTTGTGATAACTTATCGAATGAAATTAGCCGTGTGTTGTATACGAAGATACATATTGTCACTATGACGATCAGTATGTAGAATTTCTGGTTAGTCATGGTACATTAGGCCTGAAATTAAAAAAATAATGAAACAAAATGTAATAATTAATTGACCATGTGATGTTTATTCATCGTTTATTGTGAAAATAAATTGAACAAGAGCGTCGTATATGCCTTATTCGACGTTACAAGTTGAAGAATCGTCGTAACAGTATTCCACGTGACGCTTTCACCTTGATACGTGACACTTTTGTGTACAAAAATGAAGCTTTCACATTGATATGTGTCATTCTTGTTTATACATGTGACACTTTTTCCATTGTGTGTGACATAAAAATAATATTATGTGATGGAGTCAACATAAGGTGTGATAGATTCACCCCGATTTATAATATCACTAATATATCACTTATATATATGTAACGGTTTCATCAGTGTATGTGACAAATTCGTCAATCCATGTGATTGATTCAACATGTTATGGCATCCTTAATACATAAGAAGGTTTTATCATTACATGTGACAGTAAAGTTGTTTATTGTGTGTGCCACTTATATATGAACTTTGGTATTATATTTACCAAGTTTTAGAAGTTTTAGAAGAGAGAGAGAGACACACACACACACTATATGTACTATATTGTACTATTGTACTCACACACATACACACACAGAGAGTCAGTATCAGAGAGAGAGAGAGAGAGAGAGAGAGAGAAGAGAGAGAGAGAGAGAGAGAGAAGGAGAGAGAGAGAGAGAAGGAGAGAGAGAAGGAGAGAGAGAGAGAGAGATGGGAGAGGAGAGAGAGACAGAGAGAGAGAGGGGAGAGGAGAGAGAGACAGAGAGCAGAGACAGAGAGCAGAGACAGAGAGACATAGAGAGAGACAGAGAATACAGAGATACAGAGACAGAGACAGAGAGACAGAGACAGAGACAGAGACACAGAGAGAGAGAGAGAGAGAGAGACATTTTCTTTTCACTGTCGTTTAATAATCATTTCATATTTGTAATTCATTTGTTTATTCAAATATTCATACTATTCGGGGAAATAAAGAGAATAAATAAATAAATAATAATAATGATAATTATAATACTACTACTACTTCTACTACTATCAATACTAATATTACTACTACTACTACTACTTCTGCTGCTAAAAATGATAATAGTTATATAAACAAGAGAAAGTTGATGCAAGGCATCAATGTCGCCGGAAAAGACTGCATTGATTTATTTATGTATTCTTGACTTTCCTTAGTCTATTCAAACATTAGTAACGTTGAATTGAAAACATTTGTTTATATATTTTATATTCATACCTATACATTAGGGTATCTATAAAAAATTAACGAAATGTGTACACATTTATCTTAGCTTAAATTTAATTTTGCTGTTGTTACTTTAAAATAATAGTATTCATTCATATAATTTCAATGTTTGTCATTATTATTCGAATCACAAGGTAAATATCCTGGTATTGCTTTGAAGGGAGGTAATTTGAAGAAAACAAAAGTCTTCAAAAGGAGAAATATATCAGCATTACCGTCTACAGTTTAAATTGTTCTATTGTTTGTGGATTTAAAAATGTTCTTTTTTTCTTATTTCTACATGTACAACGAAATATTGCGGCTTCTCTTTGACGCTTTGCGTCAAACATTCGTCTTGTACTTGTCTAAAATAAAATAATATCACTCGCTTTTTCATATCGAAATGCGCATGCGCGAAAATCGATGTTAAAGGTCACGAACCTACACAACAGAATAGGGTCTATATTTAGCTTAGAAACAGTTCCTACTTTAGATATTCATGGATTAACATTATTAAATGAATTCTACACAAATCAAGACATCTCTTTGAACATGAAAACAACATTTAGTAAGTTAAAATTGCTATTAAAAGGAGAATCCGAAATTGACCTCAATGATGACACATAAGAGTCTGCATTAGGGGGTGTTGGTTCACGTCTTGAAGGGACCACTTTTGTCTTCGTAAATAAGACAAAAAACTTAAATGCGAGTGAAATAAAAAAAACTGCAAACATTAAAAAATCGGAATATTTATTTCATTTTAAATGTGTCATTTATTAGTGTTCGTAAACAACCACAATTGTAATATGTTCAAATCATCTAGATTTGTTTCTTTCTAATAATAAGCCGCCCTCCCATGTGATTTCCGAAAAGCTATTAAAAATAGAAGTCGCGGGCTTCTGCCCGGCGACTAATAACACTACTTCTAATATTTATAATTATGACCATGATGAAGATGATAATGCTGCTGCTGATGCTGCTGATGATAATTGATTATGATGATGATGATGGAAAAGAACCTATAGGTAGAAATACGGATACATGCATAGTACACGTAGGATTTGATGTTGGTTGGCGTTGTTTATCCTCGTACGTAGGAACTCAGCAGTTGAATATATATACTGTCCTAGGACATCCTCCCCAAATCATACTTTTTTCCAGTATTCTTTGATCTGGCTTACAATTACTCGCTAGTTGGTAATTGAGGGTCAGCACAGCAAGCGGGAACTTTTACTGAGTTTTATAGAATCGTAATTTTCGAATTAGAGAAAAAAGTGCCCAAGGTAGGTTCATGTTGTTTCTATTAAATGTAATCCTTTCATTTATTAGTTATTAAAGAATGTTCAAATTTCAAAATGTATTATGTTATGTATTATGTTATGAATGAAATTAACTGAATCGAATTGTTAATCTGGACATAATAAAACAAATTATTGTGCGACAAAGTTGACTAAGATACAGAGAATTTTCCCTTTTCTGCTGCAGGAATTATATCCCATGTGAAAGACTTGTTAATTATAAAATACTATTAAAGTTTAATCTAACTTAAACTATTTTGGCACTGCCATTGTTTTCAAAAGTCGTCTCCTGCAACTTCGTCCTTGCCCATAGCAGAAACTGTTCCTTTTGTCATAATTTTGTTGTGTCTTTTCAACACTTATACTTTCAGTTACAGAAACTTTCCCTAGCTTTTCCTAGATGTTTTGAATTGCTTCTGTTGCAAATTTGGCGTATGTAGGAAAGAAAGCCGATCCATGGTAGCTCAGTCGATAGGGACGCGAACTGGCAATCTAGTGGTTTTGAGTTCGAATCCCGTCTCGTCAAACATTCTTTCGAACGTTTGAAAAAAGTCACTTTGACACTGGGATAATAGTCTATGTGGAAAAGCAGCCTTTTGCTTGGAAAGTATGTTGTGTGGTATATTGGTGTGAGAAAGCCAGGAAACGCATGAATAGGTGAACTGGCCGACGTGATATGACTGAATTTATTTTTGTTAAAACGGCCTTAAACAGTAATCAATCAATTCCTGTGGTTTTTTTTGGGGGGGGGGGGGGGGGGGGGGGGGGGGGGGTTAGGATTTGTAAATTGGATTAATGTTTGCATTTACCTCTTTGTTCCTCAGTATTCATTGGACAAGTTGAGCATATGTTCTCTTTGCACATTTGAAAACACTCTTTGAATGTACTTAAGAGTTATGACATTTATTTTAGGTGTCCTTCGAGAATTGAAATTCAAAAATGAGTAACATTCCATCGTTGTCAAATCAAGTAACATTCATTAAAGACAATGGAGACCTTTTTGATATGAGTATAGACAGTTCATAGCCTTCCTACCCAATCATAGACTATAGAATAAACCTGTTATACGCCCAAGTAATATTCTTTGTGAATTAAGAATTCACAAAAATGGACTTGTAAAGTCAGAGATAGACCGTTTGGTTAAGCTTTCGTCCTGTATAAGATACATATCAAAGCATTATGACAGTTTCAAAATCTGCAGAACAGTTCTCGATGAAATCCTAGAGACACCATTTAAACTGAATCTACGCTCCAATTTAACACTTGATTTATGGAGTTGAAACAGGTGAAAGTGAGACATTGAGTTCTATCTACAACCCTAAATTCACTGATTTTCAGTGGCAGAAGAAATGCCTCTTTCAAACAACATCAGTTAAGAAGAAAAAGCAATTCCTCACAAACATAAAAAGTATACAGAATTTAAGCCGCACGGCAGCACAGTAAAAGTTAAAAACAGTAGAAAGAAACTGCTGAAGATATTTCAACATTAACCTTTGTTCAGAATTATGTCACAGTGTGACCCATTCACTTTCAAGAATTGACTTTTTACTTTTACTGTTTGAATTCTTCGTCTACATTTACGTGTATTCAAAATCAGATAATAATAAGTCTATTTGATTTACCAAGTTACAAATAACAATGTTTGACACATCTGTTGTTAATTATTGTGTCCCAGAAATTTACAAAGTAACTGTTGTTGTTCATATATTTATATATTGTAATCATGTTTGTACAGATGGCAACTTATTCGAATCCCGGCTCGGCCAACTTTCTTTCCGACGATTGACAAAAGTCAATGCGACATGCGTCATTCGTCTTCCACCACTGGGCTAAGTCTATGTGGAAAAGCAGCAATTTGCTTGTGAAGATTGTTGTGTGGAGTACTGGTGTGAGAAAACCAGGAAATGTATGAGTAGGTGAACTGACCGCCGTGATATAACTGAGAAATTGTTAAAAACGGCGTTAAACCCCAATCAATCAATCAATCAACAGATGGCAACTTATACAAACAGATAGAAGCATGACAGCATGACAGCGGTCAGTGTGGTGAACTCAATAGGAGGGGGGAATACTTAGTGTATAGGAATTCCAAAGATATGTTCAGAAATTCAGAGGTGGGTGGATTAAGCACAAACAGCAAACTTATGATGCCCCGCCAAAATTGTAGAGAAACTCTATTTTACATATATTATCATGTTCTACCGGTATTTGTTGTTCAGTCATATTATACTGTGTTGATGGAATAAATACTAAAAGAACAGTTTAATGAATCACAGTGAGCACTATTATATATACAAGTCACACTACAGAAAATACAACCATCGAGCAGGTGCAAATAGATAACATCCATGCATTTTGTACAATCCCTGTATTTGCACTGTTTGCTTATATCAGTCATATATATCTAGATCAACACATACTTCCATGCAGTTTGTATTTGAAGTTTGATAAATAAGTCAGCTGCATTGGCCGGGTGAAACATAGGGATAAAGCTCAACGTCCGTTTTTGGAACAGTTGACCCGGTCAGGTCATACGAAAGACTATATTTTTCTTTATTATACCTTATATACTAAACTTCGTTTCACGAAGCCTTTGTATTTTAAATCATTGTTCAGATGAATATCCTGTAAGCTGAACAGAAGTAGTTTATGTTGAATATTTATATGATTAGAATTTGTCTGAGTAGAAGAAAAAGTAGGTGTATCTAAAATATATAGTGCTATTTTAAAACAAGATTTACAACACAGAGACCAGAGACATTTAAATAATCATTTTAATCAATTTGTCCCCTTCCAACATTTCTAAAGTGGTTAATTATAGAGGTATCAAAAGATGGTAATAATAAAAAAGTATCATAGTCCGATATTTAGACTATACAAATACTGCTTGTAGTAGTCATGTTTTAACCCTTTCCCACATACAATAAATCTGCACCAGACGACTTACGAAAACATTTACTCAAGATATGGAAAATGATTAAATCTCTAGAAATTAAGGTATTCTTACTAAAACATAAATTAAAAACATTGTGGCAAAAGGTGAAATTGCTGCTTTTACTAGCTTAAGTCACCAAGGGATCATCAATAAATTCCCTGTCTCTGTGATATAAGTAAATTACTATCGAAAACAGTGATTATTTCAAATTATTAGACGTTTTTACCAATATATGTTTTGTTTGTACTTTTGCCTTTTCACACATGTCGGCGCTTTCTGACACCTATGCAAAAGATGACTTTAGACAATTCTTTGGCAAAAGAATAAATTGCTCAACATGAGCAACTTCTCCCTTTGTCACAATATTTTCAACTTTATACACTAATTTTACATTCATTGATAAAGATGTTCCTTGTATTTGCCAATTTCAGTTCAAAGAAATATGTTTCAGATGTGTTCTAAGTGGGAAAGGATCAGATTGGTCTTTTGTTTATTGAATAGTATTATTCCCTCACGCAAGGTCTTCAAGGGTTTATAGGGACCGCCCGTATGTACGTATCTCAACAATGGCATCACTCAATAGACTGCAGTTCTTATTCGATTTTTATAAAACTTCACACACATGTTCAACAGCAACCCTTCTTGTATGAGTTTGTGTTTTACTGATGTAGGTCACGGTAACAGTGACTATCAACTGTCTGTACGAAACGACATCATCGGTCTAGCGACTTCATATCTTATCAAAGTGTTATGAAGCTTATAACAAATGTTCACCGAAATCACCTGTTTTACAACTTTGTGTTTCAACTACCTTAGTCAAAGGTCCCTGTCACAGTCACTATTGTACGAAATGATGTCATCGCTCTAATGTTTAAAACTATTATTTCATATATATATACGTGTATATCCTCATCAACATGTAATTAACTATTGTTGAGTTCTTTTAATCAATAAGCTATTGATAGATAAAAACAAAAAACATATACAACTATACGGTTGGAATTCAACAGAGCTTTTCTGGACAGACCCATTATATTATTAAGCCTTTACCCACCCTTTGCGGGCTGGTTATATTTTTTTAATAGTTGTCGATGAGGTTGTTCGCGGCAGTCTTGATTGGAGGTTTACAAATTTATTCGGGATTTTTTGTTTTGCATCGATAATTAGTTTGATCATTAAACATGCTAAAATGCAGACTTTTTCTCGTGAAACCTGATCGTCCTAGACAGTCTCTACATGCGTCCCATGCAGTATCTTCTGCGCGGCAATCTTGGGCAATGTTGTTAATGTTGTCTATGGTAACAGAGAGTGGGGTCTTAATTGTCCATGCCCCTCGTAGTACAATAACAAAACCCAAAAACATGTAGTCGGGGTTTGAATGGACGGTCGGTCGGTGACCAGAAACAAGACTATTTTTTTTTGGCCTCAGTAATAATTAGACTAAGACTACAATTAAAAAACCTGAACCGATCAAGATGTAATGATCGGAAATTAATGTATGAAGAAAATCGATTGTGACGTCACTCAGGAATGCTAAAAAATGTAAACAAATTAGACAAGAGTACTATCATGTTGGGTTGTTGCTTCTGAAGGACATTTCGAACATAACTGAGTCTGCACAACCATCAACCCAACATCATTATTTTAAAAGGGTATAATGTATATCTTTAAAAGGTACATGTATGGACATTTCTTAATATTTAGGACATGGATGCTGTTCTTAGAAAAATTTGAGTGATGGATCTATGATACACAAACAGAAAGTCACAAATCTATGTTTATCCGTTATATTAGAGCAAGCATGAAATATACTATAGAAAATATTAAACCGTCCCGTTGATTATAGTTATCTGCTCGTTTCCTTATCTGCTTCATTTGCTTTTCTATTTGATGTAATTGCTTGAACCGGGAACGAAAAAAGGACGTTTGTTCGTTCGACATGTTTATGAAACAAAGTGGTGTTTTTGCAGTATACTCGTGTTGTAATTTCTAACACCTATACCGTTCATCCTTATACCCATTCATTGATTTGGGTCTAAATTACTCCACAGGAAACTCTCTCCAATAACAATTTAAATTAAGACGGAATCAGGTTATGAACAAATATGTATTGCCTTAATTTTCTCCTTTCACGGTTTTAACCTTTTCCACATATATACCCTTTCTGAGCCTCTGCAGCAGACGAGTTCTGAAATAATTGTGGCAAAAGAAGAAATTGCTCATAATGAGCTTAATTTTCTCCATTTACGGTTTTAACCATTTCCCCAATATAAACCATTTCTTAGCCTCTACAGCAGACGACTTTTGAAATCATTATGGCAAAAGGTGAAATCGCTAATAATGAGCAATTGCCATTTCCTCGTTCATTATAATTTTTTGTTCAAATAATAGACAACATCAATACGAATTCCAAATATGTTTTAATAATGCAAGAAACATGACATTAACATTATTATTGTCTAGTCAATTACTTATAAATCCTTTGTTATGGCCACAGAGTATGCTCTTTAATTTTTGTTTATAATTATCTTGCAGGTTTTTTCGTAAATAGGTAGCACCTATAGATATAATATGGAAAAGGCATAGCCTCAAAACGAGCACAAAACAGAACAGAACAAGATATTACATAATACTATCAAACAGAAGAAACATATCAAAAACCTTTCAATTATTCTTACAAATCAGAACAGAAACATTTTATCAAAGAGCTCTTTGATCTTTATGACCAGGGCCTTTTGTATAATCCATGCTCAATCCTGAAGGATATTTGTGGTAAGTCACAAACTCAGCTCTCTGGGTCACTAAAACAGAAAGGAGTTGCTCTGAATCTAAACAACTTATTGTTTCCATCTAAAGCGGTCCAAACATCCACCTTTATCGCTCTAGAGACTTACCTGCTAGACTGTCAGATGACAGATACAATGTAATCTGCAGTATCTAGAATATAGTTTCAACGTTGTACATTGAAGTTTTAAAACCAACACAAATTGAGACATGACTAGAGGGGACTATATAAAAAAGTTCCAACTCTGGTCATATCCCGGGTCGTGAAAGTTCATGGTGTTGGCAAGTATTTTCTTCACTGATCATTTTTCAGATCCCGGATGTGGTCGGATGGATGTCTCCTCTAAATAGTCAGATAGTCCAAACTCTCAATGTTAAACTACTGTTTTAGTTATTATAAGATGAAATGGAATGTTTAATTTTTACAGAAATAATTTTAATATAATTATATATTGCACTTGTTAATTGATTGTTGGGATGGGTCCACTGGGACACATCTGTTTTGAACAATAGACTTGCCTTAGTGGAAGCATCTCTACAATGATCAAATCACTATTGTTTACAATTTTAAGCCATGGGAAAATCACATTCCAAAGTGATGACATCATCATATCTATTTCCCTCATAGCGTTTTACTAACAACTCTATTTTTTGTCTAATAAATCATAGAATACAAATCTATTTAGCGGGATTCACTCTGTGATTGAAAGCTCTGTCCCAGTATAACCTAATAAACCTATTATGTATGAATTCTCCAACAATTTTTCAGTCTATTTTTACCTTTGTTATATTCTCCCATCTGCAAAATGTAATACATTGTATGGGGTTGACAAGGTATATTTATAAACCTACCTCTACAGCAATTTTAATCCTGATGTAATTTTAAATCCATTTATATACACTTAACTCCAACAGGAATTCGTTGTGGCCCCATAGTTTGCAGTTTCCGTGATATACTTTTCTGAAATATTGTTGAAAACTATGTAAAATCCCTAACAAAAACAAAACATTATTGTATGCATTTAACTTAAATATTATTTCAGTTGTATCATAAAAACTGTTTGCTTATTTATGATAAATGAACCAGTACTTGGCTAGTAAATGTACCTTACCATGACCAAAAACCATCCGCGGATCGAACCCAGGGATGCCTGGTTCCACAATATAGACACAAAACAACAGACCAAATTACTAATCTTATATTATGTAATCATCTGCCTTGCTTTAGTTTATTTCATTTGCATTTTGTGAACACCTAAGTATAATTTTGAATTTTATTTTTAGTTTGTTAGCAATCAATATCTTAAGTTATGATGCCCAGTCTTGCCACATGTAGGCGAACTCTAGTGACCTAGATTTTAAACCGACATGACCTATTTTTAGAAATTGGTCTAGCTATTGACAAGACAAACTGTCTAACAAAGTGTCAAGCTGCTGATGCAAATAATGCAGTCTCTAGTATTACAAATATTTTTCTCAAATTTAGCCTATTGACCTAGTTTTTGACAGAACATGACCTTCACTAAAACTTAAATTAAATATCATGAAGAAATCTATTAAAAATGTGGTTTCCACAATATTCACAAAGTTTTCCATTAATTTGGCAAAGTGACCTAGTCTTAAACCCGACATGACCCATTTTCAAACTTGGCCTAGATATCAGCAAGAAAAAGATTAATTTGGCATAGAAACCCAATTCTTGACCGGACATGACCTACTGCTATATATTCGAACATAGACTAGATATCATCAAGGCAATTATTCTAATAAAGTTTCAATATATGCTGATTGTTCAAATTAAAAATGCAGCCTAAAGTGTTCACAAGATTTCCCTTCAATTTCACCTTGTGACCTAGTTTTTGACCTCACATGATCCAGTTTTGAACTTGGGAAAGATTTGATACAGATAAATGTTCTGATAAACATTCAATAAAATTGAATGCCAAATGTTGCCTGTAGAGTGTTCACAAGGCAATTGGTGTTGATGCCCAACAGATGGACAAAATGTGATCACAAGAGATCACCTGGAGCACTTTGTGCTCAGATGAGCTAAATAAAACTAGAATGGAGTGCTCCCCGGAGCATGAATTGTGTTTCACCTGCCGGGGCCTTGTCAGAAAATTTAAATTTTTGAAAGAAAAGGGACAATAATTCTGATATAAAAAATATTTGGATTATCCCCCTTTTGTGAACCAATCACACACATTGATATAAACATTTGAAAACGAGATGAAAAAGTGTGACGGACAGACGGACGACAGACAGCGGACAAAAAAAAAGTAATCCCTAAGTGCCTACCATGCTACGCAGGTGACACAATAAAATGCTTTATTTAAAAAATTTAATTTGATTTAAACAAAATGTTTGAAAATAACTGTAAATTAGCTCTTATACCTCCTCTCCCATGTACAACACATATGCAGCAGAAGGTTTAATTCCTAGACAAAATTGAAAACACTTTGGCAAACGTAGAAATTGCTTTGTTAGAATAATTTCTGCTTTTTTCAGTTGTCAGAGAACGTATACATGTATATATTTATTCAAATTTCTCAGAATGATGTAGAGACTGTAAATTTAATCTAAATCACTGTCTGATATTTTAATGTTGTGTTGTATCTAAGCATACAGATGCACAGGCTACTATTTATCTAAACTAATGTCATCATATGTAACTATAGAAACTGTATTTAAATGTTACTGCAAAGACTTCAAAATAGTACAAATGGCTTTCTCTTAAAAATTGTTGATAGCAGGTTAAAACACCCTACAAACAAGCACGGTAAAGAGATTTACATGTACAATTCAGACATTAGTTATCAAGACAATTGAACCCATATTCAATACAGAAGCAAATATTCATTACCTTGTATATATTCAAGAAATGGCATATTTTGCATGTTATTAAAGCCTTATTTCACATCATAACGCTAATGTTACAGCTAAATTACTCAAAAGAATCATCAGAGTGAAACCAGCCTTTGAGTAGTTACTGTACCCACAACATAGGATTAAATGAGTGCTAACTGAGATATTGTGGAAGCAATTAAGACCTGCTTAATTACTCTTCCTTACATAGTTCTTTGGCTGTTGCAGTCAATTGTGTATGCAGGGCTAAACTCAGGCAATGAAAGAAGAAATTTCCATCACAATGCTGAATGGGAACATCCTTGACTGGATATAAAGTCAATACATTGTGGAGTTATAAAACAAGCCATTGAATTTGGATATGGTGAGGCATGTTTGGAACTAATTAGTGTAATGTAAGTGAACAAACATAATACAAAGAAACGCAAAAACTGACACTTAATCAGTAAGATTGTAGATCAGGCAGGCCAATTGTCAATGTTCTATATAGTCACCATTTCATTTTCAAGGTATGGAGAAAGCAGATAAACCAGCCAGCTGTGACGTTTGAGTAGAAGTGTAACCAAACAATGTCAGGGCGAAAAACTAACAAGACCTAATGACAGGATGTCTTTTTATTATCGTAAATAGCTGAATTAAAAAAAAACATAAAATTCACTACTTGTTGGATTGACTTGTCATTGGTTCAAACCTGTGCAACTTGGATTGGATAGTGAATTGACTCTGACACAGATCTGCCAATGCATTTCCATCCATGGACCCAACAAGTAATCACTAATAATTAATCAGCTGATCCATTGGTTAAATGAATATAAATTGGTATGAACAAAATATACAGAAATCTAATCTTTATACATAATTAAATAACAATTACACAATCAATGTCATGCAAAATTACATCATAAATATGAACAGTCAGAGAATATCATCAGTGGTTTTAATTAAATTTACTTATCAGAAAAGCAGATAAACAAAAGACGACATACACTGTGGACAACTTCACATATGACTATGAGTGCAATACACATTTGGAAAGCAATCCCAGTTTCATTTTAGGCAACACAAAGCAATGAACATGTCTGACACACCGGTGCCAGACGCGTTGATTGGACTCCCATGGGATACAACCCTAAAACCCCACAAAATTACACCAAAATATCTTAAACACTTACAAATAACAACAATTCAAACAGAAAATAACTTTTTTTTTAGTCCAAATTTTTTTCATTTTTCCTTCCTTTATAAAGGTATTGAACAAACCTGGGATTTTTCTCTCAAAAACACGACACCGCCTGCATTTGCGATCGTAGCACATTCAATTTTGGCTCGATCTCGGCCATATCGGTCTCAATTGTTACGGGATAGTTCACAGAAACACAGACAAACATCGGTTTCAACCTTTTTTCAACGGCGTTGACACAACAGGCAGACAAAGTCGAAGAAACTCAGGTCGGACACGATCGCGTTAGATCACGCATACAAAAAATGTAACAAATGCATTCGTTACACTTTTTAGCGCCGAATAAACTATTGCAAATAATGAAATCAACCATTCTGTTAAACTTATCACCACAGATTTTCTCTCGTTCGACGTAGTACAGCCAGTCTTCGATTAAAACTAATTTATTACCGTCATCAACTGTTTTCCTAAAAATTGACCCGGAAGTCCTCGTGGTAAACTAATTGGCTGGTTCCCCGCATCATTGAATATCCGTATGAACAGTGAAACCAATAATTTTGTAAACATCCGTTTTGAAACCGAAAGTAGTTTGACAGGGACCGTGTGACAATGGCAATTCTTAATAAAGAACAAAAAGAAGCACTGAATCTAGTGTTAAATGGTCACAATTTGTTAATATTGGGGGCTGCTGGAACTGGAAAATATTTTCTAATTCATGAGATAGTTCGTGGAGCTGTTGAATCTCAAAAACGTGTCTCCTTGACTTGCACCACAGGCATAGCATGTTCGGTGTATAAAAACATTCCAGTGAAAGCCCAAACCATACATCGCTGGTCAGGGATAGATGATGGCCGCTTTTCTCCGTCTGAAATAAAATGTGTTTTAAATAACAATGTAAAGTATGCACAAACAGTTAACAATATTAAAAATACTGATTTGTTAATTATTGATGAATGCTCAATGTTGAGCAAAAATATGTTTAACAGCTTGAATGCAGTGTGTTCTTTGAAGAATGAAAACTTACTATTTGGTGGCATTCAACTTGTTTTATGTGGAGACTTTTTTCAACTTGCCCCAGTGCCTAACTCACTTTGCAATGAAGATGGAGAATTCTGTTTTACCAGCAACATATTTAACACTACTTTTAAACATAGAGTCACTCTCACAAATGTTGTTCGCCAGACTGAGGATCGTTTCATAGAAGCCATTCAGGAAGTTTCACATGGCTCAACATCAAATGAAACCATTCAGTTTATGAAAAGCCTTACCAGACCACTTCCTAATGAAGAGGATAGTATAAAACTTTTTTCAACAAATGATGAAGTTGATGATTTCAACAGAAACTCTTTGATAGACTTTCCTGGAACAATATTTGAGTACATTTCAAGTGATAATGGGGAAAGTAGGTACTTGTCAAATATTCTTGCACCACGTATATTATGGCTGAAAATAGGAGTCCCAGTTATTTTACTACGAAATCTTTCGGACAAGCTTGTAAATGGACTTAGGGGCTTGGTCTATGATATTGATGACAACGGACCAGTGGTAGAGTTTCCATCTCTTGACATGAAGATTCCAATTAAAAAGCTTAAATTTACAGGTAAGTCTTATTTCAAAATACATGTTATTCATAAATTAATACTCTTACATTTGAACTTCTTCAAAGTTATACAGTTGGCATTTTTGAACAGTGTAGGCAAAGATCAGCATGTGCATCCGCACATGCTCATCTCAGTCTACACTGTTCACGAAAGCAAACTTGTATATTTTCGCACGGGCAGGTTCAATTACGTAAGTTATACATGAACAGTGTAGATTTTGTGAACCCTGTAGGACCAGATCAGCATGTGCTGATGTACAGGCTGATCTTATCTGGATATACAATGCTCACGAAAGCAAATGTGTACCTTTTCGCTCAATTATTTCTTGAACAGTGTAGCAAACTTGTACCATACCAAGTGGCCCTGACAGGCGTAATTATGTTAGTACTTTGTGACCAGACTGTGCGGATGTACAGGTTGATCTGGTCCTACACTGTTCACAAAATTCAATGTGTACCTCTTCATTCGCAAAGTGTTGAATTTCAGAAAAGGAAAACGAACGGAAGCAAAAATGTAGCGTAACAGTTTGAAGAGAACCAGAATTATACCGAACAGTGTTATCATACCTTACAGTAGGCACCTAGCAGATGCATAATGGCCGCAACATTCGCTTTCATTTTTACACCTCAACCGGCTATTATTTACACGCTGTGGCTCGTATGAAAGGTGATTAAGGGACAGACATAACCAATTATGGCAAATATGTGTTATTTTTCATGAAAAAATACAATATATATTCAACATTACAATTTGTGTGAAAGCGACAAAATAATTTTTACTAAAATGAAAAGTTATTTAATGGATGTCTGATTTTAGTTTTCAGTCGTAGAGAGAACAGAGATGTTGCAGCCAGAGAACAGTTACCTCTTAAATTGGCTTTTGCATTAACGATCCACAAGTCGCAGGGAATGACTCTTGACAGGTACATCTGATTTCTTTTACAATAGAAGAAACCAATTTGAAAATCTTAAAAACTGAAATGTTATTTACTCTAGCTTTTATATGTTGAAGCAGTGTTGACTGTAATTTTAACCAAAATACCCCATGACATGTAGTGTCAGAAAATGTGTACTGTCACACCTGTGTTAAATATCTCCTATGAAGATTTCTCAACATCACCTAATTTGTATTATTTACCATTGAAACAATTTCAAAGTATTATAACCTGTGAATGAAGACCACCTATAAATAGAGACAACATTTTATTCTCCAAAGGGCAGTCTGTATATTCATTAATTTCACAGATTAAACTGTAAAACATAATAAAAACACTGGAAACATTAAAGATATGTTAACCCTTTCCCTCATATAGACGCTTTCTGACGCCTCTTCAGCAGACGGCTTTTTTGAAAACATAGTGACAAAAGAAGAAATTGCACAAAACGTGCAATTTCTCCTTTTGCCACAATGTTTTCCACTTGTTGTCATAAGTTATCTATTCAACTATGGAGATTTTCTATGTTTTGACAAAATAAGTCGTCTGCTTCAGAATTGTCGTATGAGGTAAAGGGTTAACCTTTAACATATTTTCTTATGTTCAGGGTTGAAGTAGACTGTAAAGGTATATTTAAGCCTGGACAGCTTGGTGTGGCTATATGCAGGGCCAGAACAAGATCAGGACTTAGAGTCATTAATTTCAGTCGTAAGAGTTGTATGGCACACCCAGACACTGTTGTAAACTTTGTTAATATGGCAACTGAAGAACCATCTGAAAACAACACTTGTTGTCAAGTACTTGTAAGGTAAATGTATAAAATGTTATACCATATACCTTCGTATAAGCTCCTTCTCCCCCAAATAAACATCCACATTATTTTATCTTGAGAGGGGACTAGAAAAATAAGACCCAATTAAGTGCCCATCTTTACTCCTGCTTGTGTTTATATAACAGTATATGGTAATATAATGCAAAAATGCTTACCTTCTAGCATCTGATGACTTTAATGGCTTTCTGGTCGCCCTTCGCTGGTTCACGTTTTCTTTTAGTAGCCGACTTCTTCAATTTACAATCAAAAAGTAGTGCCCCGTCTTTACTCCTTCCAGCATTCGCCTTAATTGATACAGTTTTCTGTCCTAGAATAATACTATTCAATGTTCTTTTATATTGTAAGGCATTGGGGTTACTGTTTGCCCCATTGTATGTGCTTCTCATTTGATTGAATGTATTTTCTACAACATCAGAGTTAATAAGTGTAGGAGTTATGAAAAGTAGAGAATCCTTTTTTAGAAGTTTATGACACAGGTTTACGAAACCAATAATACAAGCATGAATGTCCTCATGGCATTGGTATGACATCAGTTTATGTACTTTTTCTTTGTTAGAAATATCTGTTGATGCTTTCACTGCTGTCTCCCATTTAAAAAACCAGTTGTTGATATTACTTAATTGTTTAACCTTTCATCATGTATTGACCTTATGGGTGCCCTACCCGTGAATATATCAATTAACATAGACGTGTTTCTTAAAAATTCAATTGCGCCATCAAGTATATTGCCTTTAGGGCCTAAATAAAGTTGATATTGTAACATTAAATGTAGCATGTCTGTATTCAAAACTTCATCAGCAAGATGGTTTCTCATTTTGGTTTGATTTGATGGGAAAAGGTGTCCATTTGTTAATTTCTTGTGTATCTGGACAGCATTTGTTTTATCCCAATGAAAACAGTCGATAAACATTTGCCATTGAACTGTGCGAGAAGAGGGTAGTGTTAATAGCCTAGTGCTGTTGTTTTGTATTCCACTTTTTAATACATTGTTTCTGAGTTTTTTAATTACATGCGACACATCCATCATGAAAATCATGGAATCCAAATTGCATGGGCTGGAACATGTAAATGTTGTAGACTTTTCACCAATATTATACTTCATGAAAGACCTGTTAGACTGGGCACCGTCCATGCATGTATATACAGTGTTAAACCCAAACTTCTGAAGAGTGTCAACAGCTTCCCAAAAAAGGGAGTACAATTCTGTTGCTTGAATTCCATCAGTGATAAAATGAGCAAAAGGGAAACGAAATCCACTGATGCCCAACGGCAGTACCATTGCATACATGCAGTAATTACCCCTTTACTCCATCGTCTAGCTTTTGGATTTTTATTAATGTGTTTAGCTTGACTTAAAAGTATCTCTATCATTTCTTCATTAGCATTTGGAAACAGTCTTAGAATTTCTTCTCTTGTTGCTGTCTTTCCTTTACTTTCAGTTGTTTTATTCTCCTTTGTTTGCTCATTTTCTTTATTTTTTTCTGCATTAATCAAAGTTTCAGTTTTAGGTTGTCCAAATGTCATTTTTTGGCATTTTCTGCATGTATTTGAAATAGAGTTTATAGGCACTACTTTATCACAGGTGATAGATCTTATTTTTCTTTCTTGAATCTCACCAGAATTGAAAGTTTCTATTGTGTGGTATCTGCTGACCACAATTGATTTAGTTAACTTTACTGCCACACATAGTTTTAACATTATGACAGATTTACAAACATTTTGAACACTTTCTCTGCACATTTCAAAGTCATCATTAATGAATAATTTCGGAAGATCAACCTTGTTGCCACTGATTTTTAATGCCCACTTCCTGTTCTCGAAAAATGTAACCTTTTTGTATACATGATTTCCATTAATCTTACTTTCACATTTTAACTCACAAGAAACGTTATTGTGGTTTTCAAAATTTAATGTAAATTCTTCTGGAAAAAAGTGTGTTATTTCTCCTAAAGTGGAGCATTCAATAGATTTTTCAATACTTAATTGTTTTAAAGAAATTCCTTTATATACTGTACAGCTTGAGTTATTTTGCTGACGTCTTTCCTTTTGTATCGTAGGATATACTTTCAATAAATGTTCAATAAACACTCTCTTTCCAATATTAACATTATAGCCAAACTCCAAAATTTCAAACTTGAAAGCTTCATACAAAGAATTGATATCCGTTTCCAAACTGCTATCCTCCTTCACCCTATTCAACAGCCTGTAATTAAAAAAGTAATTTGTAAGAAAATCAATGTACCACCTTTCCTTAAATGGACATGCCTCCATATGATTTAACCCTTTCCTCATATAGACGCTTTCTGACGCCTCTGCAGCAGACGGCTTTTTGACAACATAGTGACAAAAGAAGAAATTGCACAAAATGTGCAATTTCTCCTTTTGCCACAATGTTTTCCACTTTTTGTCATAGGTTATCCATTTAATTATTGAGATTTTCTATGTTTTGACAAAATACGTTCAAATTCGTCTGCTGCAGTATTACCGTATGAGGGAAAGGGTTAATGTCCACATTTTCAAGTCTTACTGATGTTACGGCATAATTAGAATAAATCTATAGTTAACATCAATAGTGGGTTCAGTAGTGCTGATTTCACTTGAAATTGTTCAATATATTTCTAACTTGATATATACATATTAACCCTTTTCCTCATATAGACGCTTTCTGACGCCTCTGCAGCAGACGGCTTTATGAAAACATAGTGACAAAAGAAGAAATTGCTCAAAACGAGCAATTTCTCCTTTTGCCACGATGTTTTCCATTTTTAGTCATAGGTTATCCATTCAATTAAAGAGATTTTCTATTTTTTGACAAAATATGTTCAAAGTCGTCTGCTGCAGAATTGTCGTATGAGGGAAAGGGTTAAGCTGACAGTTGTGACATTATTAATTTGTTTTATTTGCAGGCAGAAAGAGGCTACCAACTTTTTCACTGTACCGGAAGTTTTAAACAATGATATTTTGCCCGACATAGAAATAAGTGAAGAGAATTCATTTGATAAAGAATTTGATGAAGAATTTGATGATATTATCAAAACAATAAATTTGCAAGGTAATCAAATAGAAATACCTGAAGATTTGAATTTGAACATGATAACAGAAAAACTGAAAACAGATGAAGTTTTAACTCCTTTTCAGTACAATACAAACTGTATTCTAAATAATTTGGATAGGTTGAAGGAGAGGGCAATAAAATCATGTCATTAATAGAAACTCTAAAATTTGAAGGACCAGTTAAAGCTAAAGATCTAGGGCAATTCTATTCATCTATTCATGAACACTTAAACAGTGCTGAATTTCTTTTGAGTTGCATGTTATTATTCGAAAATGAAGCATTCACAGCAGAACACAAACATATCTGTTTCAATATATCTGTAGAAATTAGAAAATATATACTAAAGAAAAAGGCTGAAGTTTACCCAAGTTCTGAGAAAAATCTGTCAATAAGATCTGTAACAAACGCATCACGCGCAAGGATTAGATACATTGGTGGATATTGCATAGCTAAAATAAGGTTTAAGATGATCAACAAAAAGAAAGCTTTAAGGTATACAAAAACTGTAGAAGGACAACAGGGTTATGATGAAGCAATGTGTGCCACACAAATTATGGATTCCTTAAGAGTAGATGAACAATACATTCTTGGGAATAGTACTGAACCTGATTCATTGTTAGATACAACCAGAAAGCAAAATCTTAACAGAGGACTCACGAATATTTTTGATCCTTTATTCAAATTTTTCCTAAAACTTTCAGAATTTTGCCTGGCTATAATTACCAGTGAAAACTTCAACACACATGGAAGTGATTTTTTTTAGTCATGTAAAAAAACAACTTATGAGAACAGTGATTTATTTCAAAGCTTTTACAGTGTTATTGAAAATCAGGGCACAGAAAAAACAAGTGAACTTTTAAATAGAGAAGAAACAAGTGTTGGTAAACAGGAAATAATAAATATTATTTTTCAAAAAATTGTTAAACTCTATTTACTTGTGATTTTTGGACAATTCAGGAAAGACCTTATAGACATTTATCCAGTTCATAAAAAAATGGCACACAGAAAGCAAATTTTGGTTTCTAAAGAGGTTAAAAAAAAGAAAAGAAAAAGTGATTTAAATGAAGATCAAGTACAGGAAAATGTACAGACAAATGAAGAAAATGCAGAAAAGAAAACCAAAAAAAGAAAAAGAAGAACAAAAGGGAAAAATAATGACCCCTCAATCAGTAAAAATGATGAGCCTCCTGATGAAAACCAATCTTCATCAAATAGTGATTTTGAATGTGAGCAGAGGCCAGAGTCATCATGCACTCCCGAGTTGAACAAATCGCCTGTGCCTGGTACTTCACAGGATGAGCCACTGGAGTGTTCTGATAATGAAGATGTGTCTTCAAAATGTAAAAAATGTTGAACTATTACAAAAGACACAGATTGGATACAATGCGACAGTTGTTACGCATGGCTACACCGTACATGTGCCGGACTAAAACACCACATGAAATGGAAAAAAATTAATAGAAAAGGCTCCATCTTTTATTGTAGTGAATGTTTATAACTTTATAATAATACAGAAACATCATTTACCAGGTAACTATAGGCATTTTGTCCTTAATTGATGTAGTTTACTACAAAATAACTTGCTTCAAAAATAGGGCAGGTCTTTACATACAGCTGATCAATGTTTACAAAATACTGGTTCCCTAACTTACCTATACGTATAACGACGAAACCGGAAATCTCTAATTTTATGCCGCAACTACTTCCGGGTCAAGAAAATTGTAAGCGCAGGCCTGCAGTTATAAAATGTTGTTGATTTGATTTCATCGAAGACTGGCTGTACTACGTCGAACGAGAGAAAATCTGTGGTGGTAAGTTTAACAGAATGGTTGATTTCATTATTTGCAATAGTTTATTCGGCGCTAAAAACTGTAACGAATGCATTTGTTACATTTTTGTATGCGTGATCTAACGCGATCGTGTCCGACCTGAGTTTCTTCGACTTTGTCTGCCTGTTGTGTCAACGCCGTTGAAAAAAAGGTTGAAACCGAGGTTTGTCTGTGTTTCTGTGAACTATCCCGTAACAATTGAGACCGATATGGCCGAGATCGAGCCAAAATTGAATGTGCTACGATCGCAAATGCAGGCGGTGTCGTGTTTTTGAGAGAAAAATCCCAGGTTTGTTCAATACCTTTATAAAGGAAGGAAAAATGAAAAAAATTTGGACTAAAAAAAAAGTTATTTTCTGTTTGAATTGTTGTTATTTGTAAGTGTTTAAGATATTTTGGTGTAATTTTGTGGGTTTTTAGGGTTGTATCCCATGGGAGTCCAATCAACGCGTCTGGCACCTGTGGTCTGACATAATAAGAATGTTGCAAGGTGCTTACTATATACTATAGTACTATACTATATGTATAATTGCGATTGTGAGGTTGCAGCCCAAACTTGCCTTATGGCCCAGCAAAACACTCCTAATCTGCACAATTTGGTTTCAAACAAATAGTCACTCTAACCAGAAACTTGTAAAATGTTAACAAGATCTAACGTTTCGCCCCAATATGGTTTTGTGACAAGTAGACATATGAAAGTAATATAAAAGACCTGTGACAAACTTATCTTCTAGAACGAAAAGAACATTCTCAATTTGTCCTGTCACTTGTTTCATAAAGGCCATTGAAATCATTTAGCAGCCGCCCACCTGCTTCCTTTAATCATCATGCCATTTGCATACAAATAGTTTGTGAAATGTGGGCCGTGACAGGTTTGCGCATATATATTATAATGTTTGTAATTGAACAAATGTGATGTTTGTTTGCAAAAATGCACTCGATATTAAAGAAAAACGCTATAATTGCCACTTACTTGATAAACGTGTAGATCCGGCGGGCGAAATCTAGTAACCGATTCGCTTTCAATGTATCGAAAATGCAGGAAACCAGCCAGTGACTATGCTTGATTATGTATTCTGGGCATAATCTTGCATGTTTTAATTTGTTGTTATCCCTAAATGTGTAAATAATTTATTATTTGAGATACATATTAGACAAACCAAGGAACAAACTAAATAATCTAGGAGTTAATGATGACTTTTCCGCGCTAGATAATCGCGCACCTGTACTGAAGTTCTCTCATAGCAACAAAGGAACATTCTTATTTTACCGGTCACTTGTTTCATAAAATAAACCTGATTGCACTTGATTCTGTTGGCAAAATTGTGTATTTCAAGTGGAATTACGTTTTATTCAGACACTGTACTATAATTTTAAGCCTTTGTAGCTTTATATTGTTATACAATGACATTCACAACATTTCGAGTTGCACTGAAGACAGTTCCTTGACAACAAAGCCTTCGTCGCTGCGGACTACTTAGATAAACAATAAATGTTCTTGTTTAATTTATCTACGCCAATCATTTATAAGAAATGTCTTAAAAATATGAGAGGATGAATAACCATAACACTTTTACGAATGCATCAACACAAATATTTCAATTTTCGAATTATATCCAATCAGAGCGTGGGCTGCGAACCTGAAAGTCGCCCATGAAATGACATCCGGAAAAAAGGCCATACTGATTTTAATTTACCATTGAATTCTGATATATATCTTGATCTTGACTAAAGATGTTATCTAATAATAATGTTAAATGGTTCTAATAATAAAAGTGTCAATAAGAAATTAATTTCTAAGCGTTCATTCGCCCTAGCTATATACCCCTCAAAAAACGAAAATATGTTGCAAGACTAACGCACGACAGACTTGCCATGTTGTGCGAGACTCTTACGAAATATAATATTCGTGAGAAAATCTTGCAACTGTCTCACGACTGTCTTTCAACTAGGACATTCGTACGACAGTCGTAAAATGTTTTGACTAAATGAAAACTCTTCTGGTACCCACGACAATATATTTATCGCACGACAGTCGCAAGACTGTCGTAGGACAGACTCACGACAGCTACAAGACATAAATACCACAACATATCGTCGAGCAAAACAGGTGCATGTTCAAGTTTGCCTCACGACGGCAAGTCGATGCCACGATGCTCATTATTTCGTAGGGCTGTCTTGCGACGACCCACGATGACCCACGATTTACACAAATTTTCTGTCGTGTCGTGGCACAAATGCGTCGTGAGTTCGTTATGACCGAGGCTTTAGATCTAAATATTTAGGCAATGTAACATTGCCCTCAATGCAAAAGTTCATAGTAATAATGTCATTAACAAACAAAAGAAAACTACATAATCTAACTACATATAAAAAGGAAGCTTTGTCATTTTAGAAATAATACTCTTGATGATATTTTTGTTTCTTAAATGTATAACATCATACAAATTGTTTGTAACTGTATGTATCTGTACGTATTTATGTATTTCGTTTGTCTTTGCCATATGATTGTTTTCAAATGGCCAAATGCAAATATATTGCTGATTGCCAATCAATTTGAAACTTGAATATAACCCCATCGATACAAGTCAATAAGACAAGACAATGTAGCTGAAATATCTTAACAGTTATTAAACTCTTTTTACGTCATCAGATTTTGCGCCAGAGATTTCTTTTAGAAAAACCTTTCTTCCACAACATAAACAATCTTAACAAAGTATTTTTTAGCAAAAACTATAGATTTGTATTAAGACGTTAATAAAGATTTTATAATATTTATGCTGAATTGTCCTGGGCGACTTACCTAAATAAGCTTATGGTATGACAATCTTTAATCCCCTGTTAGGTTTGAAATGTGTATTTGCATTACAAATGTCTTTTAACACCCCCACACGTTCGAATACATGCATACATAGCATATCCTTTATATATGTAGCGAAGCTAAGGTGCGTTTATCCAATTCATCTTATTTTTTCATCACGTGTAAGTTATATCTAGTTATGAGTTATTAAAACGAATGATATTTAATCAAAATTTAAATTGATAGATATGTTTAACATAATGGAAATCTACAACATGTATGTTCTCGCAAGGCCAGACAATCATGTTTTATATGAAGGGTGACACATCCTGTCAAAAACTGTATTTAAACATTTTTATGTTCAAACTGATGACCCGAATTATTATGAAGGGTGGCACACAAATGGCATTAACTTATATGCACCGACAATTCTAAATATACAATTTAACCCATTATACCTGAATATTGTCCGGTGCAAATACAAATCCGTAAATGACTAGGTCAAATACGATACCAAATATGGTAATGTGTCGTTAGACAGTGCGTGGACTACCTTCGGCTAGTGTCATCATTTTGTTGACAACATTCAGAATTTTATGAAAGCTGGTGTGTTGATAGCTTATTACCTAATCTACAGAAATATGATATAGAGATATGGGGTAACGAGGTTTGGAAAAGTTTCCCGGCCTCTTCTTATGTATACCCCATACTTTGGCAAATGTTTTCTATGCAACATATATATACTTTTTAATTTTTCAAATTTTATTTTCAGTTTTACATCATTTGTTAGGCAACAGTTCAATCTTTATATGACAAGACGAAGTAAAGGTAAACGTGTAGCTATCACGAAAGAATGACAACATTAAAAATTATTCAATAAAATTCAATGCATAAACAATCATTAAATTTTCCTTTTTTTTTTTTAATGATCCAACATTCAGATATTTTGTGAAATTGATATAAATATAGTTTAAGCATTACTGTATCAATATTTAACTTAAATATCATAGGTAACCAGACTTCTTTTCAAATGAAATAAAATCTTAAAGTATAAAAATATGCCGGATTTAAATTCATAAAAGAAACTAGAAACTGCTTGTCACTAATCAGCAAACAGTACAGAGTTAGTTGGATCAAACTACACAGATGTGCCCTGTGGTCGATTTCCCTCCAACCTGGCTAATGTAAAAAATATAGAACCGAAACTGTCGCGATCGTCTTAAAAATAAATACCCGCAATTAAAGAGTGTGGTAGTCATTTCTCCAAACAAAACTATTTAACTGACACGCACGCATTCCATATGTCAATTTCTTTTAATATTATATATTTAAATAACCCGTTGAAGAATGGACGTTCATCGAATATTTAACTGCCGGGTGCAATTTGTGCTGTTAACATGTCAGGGCGAGTGCAACTTGAGAGTGTCCAATATGTTCGACAGTGAGCGGATATGAATTATGTGAAATTAAGTCAAATTGAATGGAATTATGGTCGTTTCATGAATTGTCAGTGTTTTTTATTTTTGTTGTTAAATGTTTCACTGTTAAAATACAGTTTCTGTATATCGGTGTTTGGAAAATGCAGGTGTTCAGGTTGGCAGAACTTTGATAAGAACTGTAATAACAACTGCAATCTCAACTAAACTAGCACAGAACCCGATAATCAGACTCAGATATTCGAATAAAAAACTGCCCTAACATGTCAAATGATCAGGACAATAAGCACCGGTCAAGTTCAAAACATATCTCAAATATATTTTAATTTTTGCAATCACTTAAGAACACGGATTTTCGAGGCTACACATACAAATTGGCAGCGTCTGCTGATTATGGAATAATTGACTATATATAATGTTACACTCGAGTATAAATAGTGGGGCTGCACTTCTAGTGTTTGTATAGGGTCTTAAGTGTACGCAGATGCAATAGGACTCAAACTATTTTCCCTATGACAATTGGACTGTTTTGTAATTAATCAGCGTTTCTTGGTGATACTCCAGTATAGTTTCGGATTGTATTGCTTCGTTAAGCATTCTGACCGAGCTAGGCAAGTCTACCCCATTAAAACTTCATTGAAGATATACAGTGAAAATACATTATGAATCGATCCTCATACAAAATGTCATGACAATTTATCGGGATTGTTCAAATCATCTTGATTTGTTGAAATAAGAAAGCAGTCGAATGAAGGAGCTGCTTTCCCATATGTGTTCTTAGTAAAATTATTCTCCTTTTAACACCAGACTAGATTTCAAAACAAAACTCCTGAAGTATTTTCTTATGCCGGTTATCTGCCAATAATCTTCGTATCCTTTTTGTCCTTGTGATTTGCTCCATAAATAATTAAGTATCATGTCATGGTAACAACACACAACAGTGAAAGTGGAATTGGAAAATCACAAACATTTGAATAGTGTAAGGTGTCTATCATCGAAATTCGCCTCTGATCCGTTTTTAACACATCTTACTATGTTTTGTAAAAGAATTTGTCAGCATATAAGTATATTGTTCTTATTTATTGAAAGAAGTCATGCTGCTGGGTATCGACGACTATCTTTCAAAATAATGGGTACGGATAGATCAATGCGCGGTCTCCCTTGTGCACTACAGAAGGGCGTCTCTGCCAGAGGTGTAATGTTTAATAACCAGACCAATGAGTGCAATGATCTACCAGATTCGTGGTTTCCAACGCAAACCATGGTGACAAACAACACTTACTTCTTACTAAAGACGTACGAACAGCTGTTCAAACCGGTAAGTGATGTTTTATATCCTTACTCATCAAACGATCCGAAATCGTAAAAAAGCTAAACATTTCAATACAATGATTTCTTATAGGAATATAACTTCATATAAAAAGGAAGGCAATATTCGAAATTGATTCTTATCTAAAATGTTAAAAACCACCATATACTGGTAATCGATGCGTCTTGATGAAGACGAATATAACTTAAGTTGGCTCGCGATGACTCCAAATCAATGGGAACTAAATTAACTTCGAGTTATCGACGTGTTCGAGAGATCGTCGGATTAATTCATGTATGTAGTGTCAGCTTCGTAATGCATGTGTACTTCACGGTTTGTTATAAAAAGCGAGACAGTGGTGAGGTCAAACCAAGTCAACAGTAGTTCGATTGATGGATTGAAACACTCCTTACACAAAATAAATCCATTTCAGGAAATAGTTCAACTGAACACTTTAACTTACTGCATAATCATCACGTTTGTAGATCACTCAGATGTGTTTGATTGTTGTTAAATTACCTTAACATTATACTTTAATTCGACATGCAAAGTTTAGTCTAAGCAGTAACCAATCAAACATCATTTTGAACTATCGCAGTCTAGATTTTTAACCATCGTTTAACTTACACAAATCCTAAAGTTTAAATGCCAATTTGTACTAGTACATTAAACAATTCAATTAATTTCCCCCAATTCGAATGTCTAAATCCAAAATTAGACTTAAACATTTTGTTTAAACTTTCAATGCATATGTTTCAATGCAAATATTATTATTTGATAATTCAATAAACAATCGAAAAATAAAATACTCAAAGCCAAAGCTAGACTTTAAGCAATAGTCACATTTGCGAAAGTTTAAATCTCAATGTAAAACTTAAAAAATCCATTAAACAATCTCAATTTGAATTTCTATAGCTCAAATTAGACTTAAATCTTTCATTTAAACTTTATTCCAAATTGTATCCGAATCTTCAATATCTTATTAGATTTGTACATTGTAAATGCTTATTGTTAAGGATTCCAGTTGTAGATCAAATTGAACAGGTCTCGTGTGTGCAAGAGTGACTAAATATTACAGCGTTTGCTTATTAAGAGTTCGTCCAATGACCGCGGGGACAAATTCACACTAATATTTAGTAAGCAACTCAGGGCTAACATTGCTACAGGAAATACGTTCGTCATCACATGCAGATACATGTAAGGCCAAGCCTCGGGACGTTAGTTAGTTTAATTTATGTATGTTACATCGATTGTTAAACAAGCTTTAAGCTTATATTATCACGCTCGATGTCGACGTTATAGGTTAAGGGCAAAACTCTCAACATCCATTTGTAGAATGTTGTAGTGTCTGCAGTTAGAGATCGCGTAATTATTTGAAGGGAATTGTTGATGAACTAGATAACCCTGAGGAGGTTTCATTTCTAGAACAATTACACTGTCCATGTTAATACTGAACGACTCGCAAAACAGATGGATGAATCCATTCAATGAGACTTTGTGACGTAATAGTCTATATCTAGATCGTATATGGTAACATTTAATCGTCCACAGGTGTCTGACAATAAAGTGCATGGTAGAGACATCCTCGCAATGCATATTTATTCTATTTAACACGGGTATGACCTTGAAGACTGTTTTCTATCATGTTTTTAGTGTTTAATATAGAACACATCTGAATTACCTAATTGACCATACTATCTCGTTCAACGAAATATAATGGAGTTATGTTTGTTATGGTTTTTAATGAATGGTCGGATTCCAAGAATAAACGAATTGAAGTATAAACATTATAATGATTTTAAGCAATCTGGCATGAACCGATGATTTAGGTCTTCTGGAAATTCCACTTTTTATCCAATTCTGCCTTTATTATGCCATCATATCAAGTATAGCCATTTTGCCAATACAGTGACAGCACAATGACGTAAGTGCCTGTGCACTGTTATCCCAGTCAAAACCTATATTGAATCGTTCATAACCGTACACATTGTCATTGTCATTAGATTTCATCTAATCATTTCCTACTGAATCTGATATGTCCTAACAATCCTGAGAATATAATTGGAGAACTTTCTTCAATACTTCGAGGTAAATTCCCTTCCCAGAACATCGTTGTCCTGGTATTAAATATATATTATTGAAAGATCATCTTGATACAATGTGGGAATATTGTGTGAAAAAGAGGACTTGTTCTTTTAAGCATTTGCTTCATTTTCTGCATTGTATTCGAAAATCGCTTCATACGCCTAAAGATGTATTTTGACAAGTGTTTAAACACTGAGTCTGAAACTACAAGGTTAAAGTTATGATCTCAGTGAGTCATGTTATATACACATTGGTGTAGTTAAAAGTGAATGTTACTTTCTACGGTTTGCTAATTTTCAATAATTCAAAATCGCTTGTGCATACTCATTGTGTTCCATAATCAAACTAACCCATTGTACAGTTTTTATCTTTCTGCTTTTTATTCGAATGCTTTCTGTCTCCTGACATTAACCGATTTTAATATTGATTAGATAATAATGGAATGTAATATGTATTATCGATGTTGTTAACACTTTGGACTAAAAGTACAATTAGCAAGTACTGCATTAGGTGTTGTTACTTTGGGGATTAGCTTGTTCGATAGCTGCAATCGAATTACTGAATTTGTTTTCCTAATTAGCGAGCTAATTGGTTTTGAAATACATATTTTAATTTTAACCAGTGAAAGAGATAATATAACTCTGTGCATAGCATATAGCCTAATCCAAACGCTAACATGTCTTTCAACTATAAGTAGCAATGCTCAATATGTTAAAATACTATTCACTCACAGTTGGCATACATGAGATAACGACTTATTCCCGATTCTGGTAAAGAGAACGGGCTTTAATACCACATACATAAAGCTTGAGATACGTCAGGCTAAAATCAATCACCAGTAATGTGTTACCAACAAAGAGTTATATCAGCATTCAACATAACATAACATAATTTTATTGGCATACAATAAATACATATTCATAGCCAACATGAGTGATATACAATAAGAAAAAAGAATAAACATACAAAAGTTCACCAAGACATATTGTGACAGACGTGTGTGTCATTGTCTGCTATTAACATACCGAGGGCTTGGCATGAGACAGTTGTAACTAAAAACCTAGTTTGAAAACCCTGGTTTAGGGGCAATTTTGACCCTTTTGTAAACAATGCAAATTTAGGTGCCATGCTCAGAACGAGCAATGTCACCTAAATTTCCATTGTTTACCAACAGAAAATTATTTAACGCTTATAAAGACTTTATGGCGAAGTGATTAACCTTGGTAAAAAAATACCAATTTTAGTTACAACCGTTTCACGCCAAGCCCTCGATATTATCCTGTATAAGGTAGACACTGATACCAAATCATATTGCGAATACATCACGTTTATTTCCCGTGATAACCGTCTTGGTTATTGGGAACGAAATGGATGTCAACGTTTAAAAGTCAAAACTAATGTTTTTGATCATTTCAGACGTCATCTTACGTGTGGGATCTGCCCAGTCAGTTTGGAATAGACTCGTCTGTAAGTGTCTACTTAGACACTCAAACCATTTCGTATAGCGAATTGGATAGGTGGGTATTGCCTAGCAGTATTGATCTGATTGGGATCTACGTACATAAATATTCATCTCGTTATGGTATAACACGTATACCTCGTGATGTGGTGCATGGCACATCGTTCACATTTTATGAATAAAGATTAACATCAAATTAATATATTTGAGCCGTTCCACGAGAAAAACCAACATTGTGTAAAGTATCGACCCGGATCAGCATAAGCATGCCACGCAGGCTAACCCGGACAGACACTATTTGTCTCCTGTGGATTTTCTGTTTCATGAATCACTACTTTATATCTCTTCCCACCTGAGACGGATTGTGTCGGCACGGATTAGCTTGCGCGAATTTTCTCGTGGAACGGCTCATATCTTTGCACAGTTATCAGGATCATGTCAATAATGTCTAGTAATACATTCATTTTCAAGAGTCGATCACGAACTCACCAGACTGGTAATATATAACTGTTTCTATGTCTTATTGTTTTATTGAAAAATATGCAGTATGATAACCAATTAGCATTTTGCTCAAAAGCTCAATTTATTAACAACTTTAAGATTGTTTTTAGTATATATCTTATTATTTTACTTATACACTGGGGACAGTACGTTTCATAATTTAGAGGAATGTGAAGTCAAACAAGTAAATATATCGATAATTGTTACGGATCTAAATGTATGGTATTTTGTATGAAAGCAATATCTTTTAGATTTAAGTAAATGAAAGTATCGAAGTATACTCGAGTTCCTTTTCCTATTTTGTTATGTCAGTCTTGATTTCAGTATAAAATTTTGGTAGCCCATAGTACCAATCTATTAAACGTATTACAGTTATCTTGTCTTGGAGCACCACCATTTTGACCTGGTTATATTATAAGTTGATGGTTCAGAATCCACCAAACAAACTAAACCTAGCTTGTCTTTGAGCACCAGCCATATTGACCTGATTATATTATAAGCTAATGGTTCAGAATCCACCAAACAAATTAAACCTAGCTTGCCTTTGAGCACCAGCCATATTGACCTGATTATATTATAAGCTGATGGTTCAGAATCCACCAAACAAATTACAGCTATCTTGTCTTTGAGCACCAGCCATATTGACCTGATTATATTATAAGCTAATGGTTCAGAATCCACCAAACAAATTAAATCTAGCTTGTCTTTGAGCACCAGCCATATTGACCTGATTATATTATTAGCTAATGGTTCAGAATCCACCAAACAAATTAAACCTAGCTTGTCTTTGAGCACCAGCCATATTGACCTGATTATAGTATGAGCTGATGGTTCAGAATCCACCAAACAAATTACAGCTATATTGTCTTTGAGCACCAGCCATATTGACCTGATTATATTATGAGCTGATGGTTCAGAATCCACCAAACAAATTACAGCTATATTGTCTTTGAGCACCAGCCATATTGACCTGATTATATTATAAGCTGATGGTTTCGAATCCACCAAACAAATTAAACCTAGCTTGTCTTTGAGCACCACCCATATTGACCTGGTTATATTATAAGCTGATGGTTCAGAATCCACCAAACAAAGAACAGCTATCTTGTCTTTGAGCACCAGCCATATTGACTTGACTATATTATAAGCTGATGGTTTCGAATCCACAAAGCAAATTACAGCTAGGTTGTCCTGGAGCACCACCCATATTAACCTGGTTATATTATACGCTGATGGTTCCGAATCCACAAAGCAAATTACAGCTAGGTTTTCTCAGAGCACCAATTATATTGACCTAGTAATGTTATAAGCTCATGGATGCAAATCCACCAAACACATTACAGCTACGTTGTCTTTGAACAACACTCATATTGATCTTGTAATATTATAAGCTGATGATTCCGAATCGACCAAAAAAATACCAACAAGCTTCTTGGAGCACCAGCCATATTGACCTGGTTATATAATTATTACCAGCATATAAGTTTCAAATCGGTAAGTCTCTTGCGTCGTGATAGTTTAACTGGTAACAATAAGAGGTGTTCTGAATCAGGTTCGCCATTCCATTCTTTCAGATGATTGAACAAGGTCAATGTTGTTAGAGTTAATCGTCTTACATCTATGTCAAATGTGAATAAGTGACCTAGTACTATACTATATTAGTGCGATAAAGAGAGCTCATGTTAGCTGTCCTTCGTTATATAACTGAAATACATCTGTTAACAGCGAACCATCCCACGAATATTTTGTGTTGTAGGTTTGCATTCCGATTCAAGGTGCAACCAGATTTTCAATATTGCGTTGCATCTATTGGAATTTGGTATGCATTACAACAGATCACATATAACAGTGCGAAATTCAACTGGTGGGGAAATGTAGTAGAGTTTCCAACTGCCAAATTTGAGAGTAATACTCAGCACAAGGTTAGACTGCTGATGACCGGATCGCATTATCATGTAAGTACGACACTTTTATGCAGACTTTGCTTTACTTGGTGTAACAATTGTGAGGTTGCTGGTGATGTTTGTGATGTTGAGGATGAGCATAAAGCATATGATGCCTATTAGTATCATGTTGTTGATAATAATGTTGCCGTTTATGGCGATGATATGATACTGATGGTGCTGATTATGATATTGAATATGATATTAAAGAAGGCGATTGGGATACAGAATTGTTTGTTGATGATGACGGTGCGGATTAAAAATATGATGATGATATTTATAATGATGATTATGGTGATGTTAATGATGACGTGATATTGATGATGATATCGATAGTTCTTTGATGATGATGTTGATGATGATGATTATGATGATAAAAGTTGTACTAATAATGATAATGATGACGGTACGGTTGATACTGACAATGATGATGATGATGACGTGTCGGTGATAATGATTGGGATGAATTTGATGATAATCAAAGGCGAATGTGATGTCGATGATTATGTTCTTGAAGCTGTTGCCGATTCTGCTGATGATGAGAATAATGATGAAGTAATGATATGATAATGGGGATGTTGATGATGATCCTGAAGGTTATATTGATGATGAATATGCTGCTGGTGAGGAAGATGATAATGATTATATGATTATTCTGATAACGATGATAATAATTGTGATGTGATGATGGAATCTGTATGTTGACACAAATCGCCATTACTTAATATCTTGTCGCAATAATGTTTTCAAAATCCGCCTGCTACAGAAGATTCAAAAGTTAAGGGAACAGTATAACTGAACAGAATTGTGATTTTTCGACAACACTTATTGCTGTCATAATAACATGATAATATTGACCTTTGTGCAAAAAAGTACATTTTCATAGCATACATTTCGTTTATTGTTAAAGTGTATGTCAATTATCTTCCAAAATCAAATCACTAAGTTGATACAACCAACATTGCAGTCAGCGCAGGCTAATCCGAACCGACACAATCCATCTCAGCCGGATAGAGGTATAGAGTAATTATTCTTGAAACAAAAACATAGGAGGCGAAAAGTGTCTGTCCGGGTTCTCCTGCGTGACATGCTTAGGACGATCCGTGTCGATACTTTACGCATAGTCCACAATGTTGGTTGTCTCGCGGGACGGCTCATATGCACGTTTTGTTCAAAGGTCAGGTTCAGGTCGATCCCGCATTGCTTTCTCGTTGTAGATCTACCTGGATGATGACTTTTTAGTCAGCTTTGCCCGTCGTCACTTGGAGCAGATGCCAGTCTTCTTTGAGGTCGAAAGTGAATCTGGTGTATGTCTTCGTGTCCAGTATACATTTGCTGTTTAAACAGGACATTGCATTCAATGTGTTAATTACATCAGAATATTAAACTGGCCAGAATCTTTGTGGAAAATATGTAACTACAGTGGTCTCGCGATAACTCGAACTAGAACGGGACCCATCAATTCCTTCGAGTTATCGACGTGTTCACTGATCACTGGTTTTATGCTTAATCCATTTATGTTATTCAGTTATGATTTAGTTTAATGATGAAAAACAAGCAAGTGATATGTGTACCTATGACAGAAAAATAGCGCAGGAGTAGTTCTATTTGCTTGAATGACCAATCAGAATTGCTGTTTTCAAAAGATTTATCCGTTCTTGGAATTAGTTCGAGATATTTAAATTGCCCCATGTTCGAGTTATCGAAAGTCAGCTTTATATCTTTAGCATATAAATGAATGTTCGTCGATTGTGTGGCTAGTTTTATGAAAAGCCATTTGTTGAGATAAACGACACAGGATTTAAATTTGTAATAAAAGCATGTACGTCATCATATATCTTACCACTCAGGTTATGGTCAGGTCGATAAAAGACTCACGAATGCCACACGAGAAGTTACATGTGAAATATTCCATGAGTGCAATAAAACACTTCGGCTTCAACTAGCCAAAAAAAAAGGTTCATAAATATATTGTCTGGTGAGATCGAAAACGAGTTTCATCTTTTATAAATATGTCCATCTTTTGTCAGCATGTAATACAATATTTACCGAACCATGAAAACATTTGAATATAGTAAACTGGAAGTGTTGTTGGTGCAAGAGCTATGCTTAACTATTCCCTTTTCCAAAGCAAACCATTCAGCACATATCATTCGCGGAATTAAGGGTTACTTACCAACTTGATATGAAATCTAAACTGGTAGTCGGAAGTCTTAAATATATAAATAACAACGAAAATGATATCGAACCAATCAATCTCCAATTTTGCAATATGTAAGAATAAATGTTAAGGTCTCTGGGCTCATTACGTATTTGTTAAATCCTTTCCCACGGAAAGAACATCGTAGGCAGACGTCTTTGAACGCGTCAATACAAAACCAATAAATATATATGAAAATCTCTGAAAATGAGAGTATACATTCGGAAACAAAAGGACAAAATGATCACGGTTTCTTTTGTTGCAATGTGTTCAAATACCGCCTGCTGCAAATGCTGCAAATGCTGCAAATGCGTCAGAATGCATCTGCAAATAGAAAAGGAATCTTGATCACCTATCCATTTTAATTTGCCACATGAATTCACCTCTGACATATCCCTCAAGTACTGGTACTTGTAATATACATTTCAGCATTTCAATAAAAAACATAACATTAAGTTAACACACATTTTTAATAATGAATGAGGAATAAGCATGCGTTTGATCTACAAATTACACTCAAATATTATGCAAATACACCAATACAATTAAATGTTTTTGATTGAACAACACTACCAAAAAGTTTGCGGTAATTGGATATTAAGCAATTTTAAAAGAAAGAAATGGCATGGCACTCAATAGGACTCGGCAATGTGTCTGTCTGATTTTAAATTATCTATCAATAAATTGTCTTTGTGCCTTTATCGGCTTTGATTTTAACTTTCTGTTAGATGATTTATGCGTGAATTTCTTTTCCGAATTTTCATTTACCTGTACATTATTCAGTCTTCTAGTGTGTACGATAACAATATGAGGGAAAAGATGGTTCGGTTGTTAATCAATTGAGTTATTTCTAGTAGAACGCATGATAATAACGTTAATAAACGTTGCTTTTTGGTTGTTAATCAATTGAGTTGTTTCTAGTAGAACGTATGATAATAACGTTAATAAACGTTGCTTTTTGGTTGTTAATCAATTGAGTTGTTTCTAGTAGAACGCATGATAATAACGTTAATAAACGTTGCTTTTTGGTTGTTAATCAATTGAGTTGTCTCTAGTAGAACGCATGATAATAACGTTAATAAACGTTGCTTTTTGGTTGTTAATCAATTTAGTTGTTTCTAGTAGAACGCATGATAATAACGTTAATAAACGTTGTTTTTTGGTTGTTAATCAATTGAGTTGTTTCTAGTAGAACGCATGATAATAACGTTAATAAACGTTGCTTTTTGGTTGTTAATCAATTGAGTTGTTTCTAGTAGAACGCATGATAATAACGTTAATAAACGTTGCTTTTTGGTTGTTAATCAATTGAGTTGTTTCTAGTAGAACGCATGATAATAACGTTAATAAACGTTGCTTTTTGGTTGTTAATCAATTGAGTTGTTTCTAGTAGAACGCATGATAATAACGTTAATAAACGTTGCTTTTTGAATAAATCTTTGTTTTTAATGATCTAATTCGTGTTCAATATTCATCGATATATAACAAAAACCTATCTGGAAGTCGATCAGTTTCAAATACAAGTAGCCAACTTTCATACATATGCAATCAGAATCATGAGTGTCGACCTATTACCAATGCGATCTTGTGTTTTTGATTCAAAATGCTTTTGAGAAACATAGAATGTTGTTATACCATTAGGTTGAGAGTCATCCATTTTCTGTACGTTCACATTCACACACAAATGAACGTTATTTATATGGTACTTCCTAGTATAGACGTAGTATTTGGAGAATAGTTTGAGGTTGAGATACATCGAGTAGCGAGCACTTCGCATTGATTTCTTGGTTGTAAAGAAGGTGTAACAGGCTGTAATGGGTGCCGAAACTTTAACGAATAGAGGGGTTCCAACATTGACACCGCTGACTGCAATCTTTCCAGGTAGGGTTTACCAGATAATGAATGACACAACCCGTGTACATTTATATGGTACATACCTTATTCAAATAAGCATGGTGGCGCATGTTGATATGGCTATACACTTAGAGATAAAAAGGTGCAGGTTGGTTTTGATAGAGTGCTTCACATTTTTAATCGTCATCGCAATTGTTTTGGGGGCTGATGTTTTTAAGTACAACTGTATATACTTCAAGGCAAAAATAAACACGATCGGATTTAAAAAGAAAAAATGATAAAAGACTCATAAATGCCACATGAGAACTGGGTTCTTAAGTCTTATCATTTTCTTTATTGACGACCAAATGCTTACTTGCCGAATTTGATCTTACCCGTAAAATTAATTTGCAATAAGACCTGGTCTTGTTTACATGTTTCTAGCTGACAGATTCGTCCATTAAGCGAAATTAATTGAGATATAAACAAATATCGTGCATACCGTCAACCCGGCACTGATTTCGCCGATGCGTGAGTCCAATCAGAATTTTCGATCAAGACAAAATATGGTCCGATAAAAAACGAAAATATGTGATTATTTGTCTGGACATTGTTTGAGAATATATATGTTACTGTGGGAAAATAAATCGTACGGCATTTGTGTCCACAGTATGGTAAAACTATGGTACTATCATCAATCACATATATGATATATTAAAATGAATACTAATAGCAACACTATATATAATGGTGTTTCATGTGACACACGCTCATAGCTGAGTTGGTAGACAATCAATAAAACATATACAATTTATATTGTTTGCTACGGTATCGTATACTTAAATTTATTGTTGTTAAACATAAAACAGTCATATGTTGCCGAATGTCTGTCGCGAAAGTAATGAATGCTTGCTTAACATGTTAAATCAGTATGCGTGTGTATTTGTATATGGTTAAAACCCATACACATACATGTATATGACAACATTAAATATATATATATATTTATATGTAAACGTGTACATTTATACATACAAAAATGTTGATGTATTAATGTGAATATGTGTGAATGTATGTTGATATTTATATACATTTCGAATTTATACATACATGTAGACAGTCATATGCTAGAATAGATTGATTTGTTCACCAAATTATATCTGAACAAGTCGGCTCCGTTAAATAAAGATGATACTATTGTTATTATAACAAAGCAATTGATGAACTGCAACACACATTTATATATTTACTCTTATCATTATTCTATTATTATTTTGATATACTTTTGCCCAGTAATTGGCTGCTGCTTTTAGACAACTAGCAAACCGAAAAAACAAAATGGCTGCTCAAAATGTCAATAACTAGCCCAACAAAAGCCCAAATTATGCATAAAAATCACTCAAATCAATAAATGGACTGCTCAAAATTTTAATAGAGAAAGCCCAAAATGGACTGCACTAAATACAACATTGCACCTGGGTATCAGAAGAAGACTAACATGCCATATATTAATAAAAAAAAACAGTTTCAACTTCGCTGGCCGCCACACACAATGCATGTAATAGTCTTACACAAGTAACAAATAGTTATATTCGGCTGATAACACATATGTGCTGTCCATTGACTATTCAAATCGAATTCAAATTGTTTAATACTCAGACCGTAAAGCCGCGCCGGAATCTGTATTTTACTTGGTTTATACCAACCACTGAAAACCCAATCATGGTCTTTAATGTTGGTACTTTTGCCCAGTAATTGGCTGCTGCTTTTAGACAACTAGAAAAACCGAAAAAACAAAATGGCTGCTCAAAATGTCAATAACTAGCCCAACAAAAGCCCAAATTATGCATAAAAATCACTCAAATCAATAAATGGACTGCTCAAAATTTTAATGGAGAAAGCCCAAAATGGACTGCATCAAATACAACATTGCACCTGGGTATCAGAAGAAGACTATCACAGTTGATACGTCTTCCCTGCAGGTCGCTGGCATATGTTTCAGACTTCCACTGTTTAAATATTAGCTGTATAAGCTGTTTCTTGTAATCTTCATTTTCATCGAAGCCTTTCCAGTCATGTGGCGTTTTATTTTTTGGACATTTGCCCAACCCCGGTAACTCAGTCGGTAGCGACGCGGGATGTCAATGAAGGGGTTATGAGTTCAAACCCTAGCTCGGCAAACATTCTTTCCGACTTTTGAAAATAGTCACTGTGACAAGGCGTCATTCGTTTTTCACCAATGGGCTAACTGTTTATGTGGAAAGGCAGCCAGTTGCTTGGAGAGTATGTTGTGTGGGGTACTGGTGTGAGAAAACCAGGAAACATATGAGTAGGTGAACTGGCCGCCGTGATATGATTGAATACTTGTTGAGAATGGCTTCAAACCCGAATCAATCAACTTTGGACCTTTCAGAAGTAAAGCCTGTATTGTACCACGCCTACTGCGCTCATATGATTTAATAAACCGTGGCAAATATGTATTTGTTACAAAGTCAACTTAAGTTGCTTAAAAAGCATATAAGCTACATTCTCAAATATGCAGGATACATTGGTCAAACTGTAAATCATTGCATTTGTATGTCCATCAATTACACAATTAATACAACATCATTTTGGGGCGAACCGTAGTTGGTTCAATTGAAGGTGTTATATAGTGAAGAAGCTTAGCTTTGTCTGTCTTCATTGGCATGCCATCTGAAGTTGCAAAAGACCATTGGACTGGACCATGCAAAGGCATATGACAGTGTTAATTCCAGATCAATGTTATGCTTAAGTGCAAGGATGATAAGCTGACGATATATATTGCGTTCCACTCTGATCTGCATTAGTTTATATTTGGATGAGGTCACTTTCTTCGAGACTTTTGCGGTAGCAAATGTCATCTCATTGGAGTGCAACTAGTGTGGGTAAACTTCTATGTTTTGTGAGAAGATGCATTTAGGTCTCTATTATAACATACTAGGCAGAAGTGTTATTTGTATGGTTTAAGCCCTTGGTACTATTTAACAAAAACAGCAAAATGTTAAAATTATGATAATATAAAAACAACTGGTCTACTGTGTTGGAGATTGATGATTTTCTTAACATGGTAAATTTCCGACTCGTTTATGAAATAGTTAGAGTTAGCTTTATTACTCTAACTCAGATTTACCATCAAGGTAGCATATCACACAATGCATGCAGATATTTGATAATTTGAACTTACGCGCAAATAGTAAGTAGGGACAGGGTGTTCACAACTAGGCCGTGTTGCTTGAACGGGGTATATTCACTTTTAAGTAACACATGACCTCTCCCTTTGTATACTGGCCGTTCTATGGGAACACATGTTGTCTGGTCTCTAAGTCAAACAGTTTTCATTCGATCTTCGCCAGACTTCATGCACATGATTGTGGGAATAATGTCTATGCCAAGTTAGATAACCAGCCAAATAGAGTAAGGCAGTTTTGAGTTATTGCCCGTGCATTATCAATATTGACCGAATTACATAACAAATTCACACATCGAGTGTGTTGAAATTTCCCGAAGAATTTTGAGATACACAATTAATACACAAACCGTATGTGTAGGAATATCTCAAAGAATTCCGAGGTATATAATCAATACACGAACTGATTGTGTTGTATAATCCTAAAATATTCAGAGATACATAATCAATACACGCACCGAGTGTGTTGGAAAATATCACTATATTCAGAGATACATTTCCAATACATGTACCGAGTGTGTTGGAATATCACAAAGTATTATGAGATATATATCCAATACACGTATCGAGTGTGTTTGAATATCTATATTTATCTCAAAATACTCCGGTTTACATAATCAGAACACGCACCGAGTGTTTTGGTATATCTCAAAGAAATTCGAGATACATAACCAATACGCCCGCCGTGTGTCTTATAATATCCAAAAGTATTCCGAGATATGAATTATACGCGATCTGATAGTGTTGTTTTATCCTAAGGTATTCCGACATACATTATCAATACTAGCACCGAGTTAGTTGGAATATCTAAAAGTATAACGAGATAAATAATAATTACACGCACCGGGTGTGTTGGAATATTCCAAAGTATTCACAGATACATAACCAATATACGCACCGAGTGTGTTGAAATATCTCACAGTATTCCGATATAAATAACCAATACATGTACCGAGTGTGTGGGAATATCCAAAACGTATTCCGAGATACATAACCAATACACGCAAAGAGCGTGTTTTAATATTCCGGGGGTATATAATCATCAATGCTAGCACCGAACGTGTAGGAATATCCTAAAGCATTCCGACATAAATAACCAATATAAGCGCCGTGTGTGTGTTTGAATTTTCAAAATATGTCGAGATCAATTACCAAATATTGTTGGAATATTCATAAGTAACCAATACATGTACCGAGTAGGTTTGAATATCCTAACGGATTTCAACATATATAACCGCGTGGCCACGGTGTGTAGGAATATCCCAATGTTTTCCGAGAGACATTACCAATACAATCATCGAGTATGTTGGAATCTTCCAAAGTGATCCGAGATACATAACCAATATATGCACCAAATGAGTAGAAACATACCAAAATATTATGGGATACATCACCAATACGCACATAGAGTGTGTTGGAATATTACAAGGTTCACACAGCTCTCATCAGGATTTCAAAATCAAGACCCTTTGATCACAAGCTTGAAGTAGATACCCTTCATTGGCAACCCAAAACCGTTTATATGTTATGATAAAAATCAGTCGTCTGCTTTGAAATGGTCTAACAAATGATACAAAATATGATATCTGTCTATGCATGTGTATGTCTATCTGTCTATGTATGTCTATCAGCATGTATGTATATCATCATGTATGTCTATCATCATGTGTCTATCATTATGTATGTTTATCACTATGTATGTATATCTACACTTTTTCATGTGTCTCTGAATTTATGCCTTTCTGAATGTATGTCTATCTGAGCGTATGTTTATCTGTATGTATGTCTTTATTTTTATGTATATATGTAAGTCCGTCTATCTCTCCGTCTATCTGTTGGTGTAACTGTCAATCTGTCTGTATGTATGTCTGTCTGTATGCATGTATATACGTGTGTATGTCAATTTGTAAGTTTATCTGTCTATGCGTGTGTTATTCTATATGTCTATGTATTTGAATGTATTTCTGTCTGGGTATGCCTATCATCATGTATGTCTATCATCGTGTGTCTATCATTATGTATGTATATCACTATGTAAAAAATCCAGATATACATACCTAGTGCTATTAGACATATATAATGATAGTCACACGATGATAGAAATACATGATGCTAGACATTCATAGATAGATAGACATACAAACGAATAAACAGATACACATACTTATTGACATAACACACGTAATTACATGCATACAGACATACAGGCAGATTGACAGTTATACCAACAGATAGACGGACATACATATATACATAAACATAAATACATAAATACAGATAGACATACACTCAGATTAACATAAATTCAGAGACTCATGCATACATACAGATATACATACATAGTGATATACATACATAATGATAGACATACACGCATAGACAGCTACACATACAGATTGACATAAACACGTATATACATGTATACAGACATACAGGCAGATTGGCAGTTACACCAACAGATAGACGGAGAGACAGACAGACAGACAGACAAACACACATATACGTGTTCACACATAAAACCCACTAAATGTGACATAACACCTTAAAATGACTACAGTGCTTTCAAGAGGTTATAGAGTGAAAATAAACGCATTTTAAGGTAAAATTTACAGACAGAAACGTATTTGGTGGTCAAAAACGTATGAATTGTCACTTTAAAATTTTACGGTGTTGTGCATTACATGCACTTTGAAATAATGTTAAGCATTTGTTAAGCACCGAAATGTTTTCAATTGGTTGGCCTTGAGGGCGTATTACACCTGTATCATTATTTGTATTAACTGGGGATCTTTTCATAGAAAACGTTTATTTTAGGTAGCTTCATTGAAAAGAAAAATATTTTAACTTTTTTCCACTTACAATTAATTAGCAGCAGACGACTTTGAAAACCTGTTGGCAAAATGTATTTAATCCAAAAAAAAAAGACAACCCCCCGAGTGAATATAATTGAAGAAATAGTGGCAAAAGAATAAAGTGTTCATCATGAGCATTTCTCCTTTTGTCACAATGTTTAAAAAATCGTCTGCTGCATAGGCCTCAAAATAGGTCTATAAGTAAAGATTGTGTTTATCATAGTGTCGCCAATATTAAAAAGTCCAGTCATTTCTGACTTATAAGACACTTTTCTACCTGAACATTTTTACTGCCCGAGTCATATTTTTTCAAGGCACCGCTCAGACAGGCTTTTGGTACCATTATATAAGTAGCCGGCGGCTACCAAACCGGCCATACCACTGGGATTCGAACCTTCGACCTGTCACTCACGTATCGAATGTCTTAACCAGTAGTCTATCGAATCTGAAGGAGGGAAAGGGTAATGTGAAAACATTATGCAACCGGAGGTTACATGATGGTCGATCTCACAAACCTCCTTTTAGCCCACCAGTTTCTGAAAGTCTAGACATTCTACATTTGGTGTAAAAACCCACCCGCCTGCCAAGGACATAAACACATTATAGTGTAACCCAATCTCTATGATATGTCATCTACCTGCTATGGCCGACTTTTCAGGGAGCTAAACACACATGCGCCGTGTCTAGCGATGTTGGCTCTTAATGCATCTGCACAGTCTCACCAGTGTCTTCACCTTTGGCCAAAATGTTATATAGACATTAAACCTTTCCCAAATACAACACATCTGTAGTGAGCAATTTCAGGGAGTTAAACACACATGCACCGTGTCTAGCGATGTTGGCTCTTAATGCATCTGCACAGTCTCACCAGTGTCTTCACCTTTGGCCAAAATGTTATATAGACATTAAACCTTTCCCAAATACAACACATCTGTAGTGAGCAATTTCAGGGAGTTAAACACACATGCACCGTGTCTAGCGATGTTGGGTCTTAATGCATCACATACAACACGTCTGTAGTGAGAAATGTCTCCTTTTGTCAAAATGTTTTCAAAAGTCTTTTGCTGAAGAGGCTTCAGATTAATCGGAAGAATGATTCCACGTCGGAGTGTCAATAAGGCCCTAAGTCGCCTGACTTAAAGTAGAAATAGACTGTGTGTGCATAGGCACGAGAAAATCTGTTATAAATTATTACTATAACTGTGACATTCTGTAATCAGGGATCAACCTTAGAAACGTCTCTTCCATCAATTGTCTGTTTTGAACGTGAACTGTCTGATCGAACTGTGCGTCTTCACAGGCTGATTTGAACCTTTGTTGATGATCGATGTTTTTTCTAGGATGGGGTGTTTTGACGGTGTTGTGCACTATATGCACTTTAAAATAATTAAGCCTTTGTTAAGCACCGAAATGATTTAAATGGGTTGGCTTTGGGGGCGTATTAAACCCGTATCTTATTTGTATTAACTGGAGATCTTTTCGTAGAAAACGTTTATTTTATGTAGGTTCATTGAAAAGAAAAATATTTTAACTTTTTCCCAATTTACAACTAATCAGCAGCAGACGAATGGAGGACATTAGCCCCTCCGGACATTATCTCCTTCGTAGAAAAGTGCATAGATGGACATTAGCCCCTTCGCATGCGGCGTTATGCGCTTCACATATTTGATGAACGCAGACATTATCCCCTTCACCTGATGAAAGCGGACATTATTGCTGAAAGCGGCCATTGTCCCCTCCGATACTAATAAAGAACATCTATTTAATCTGCACTGGATTAACCCTTTTCCTTTTCCACACCCTCGATACCCTAGACGACATTGACTACATCAAGGCAATAGTACGCTTATTAGTGACACAAGTAGAAAAGTTTGTGAGTAAAGGAGAAATTGCTAGTTCTGAGCAATAACTCCTTCTGTCTCAATATTTTCTTAAGTCATCTGTTGAAAGCGTTTTGAGGGTTTTTTTCTCGCAAAGAACAGTATCGAATGGTAAAGACAAAAACATGAAAGAGAACAACAACATCTAATCACATTTTATGTCACAAATATGAATTAAGTATGTTTCTTCAAAAGCACAAACTATAAAATAAACACAGAGAAAGAACAAAGCGAAAGTTATTTTACTTCATTTATCTATACATTAACACATTCTTAAGTTACTTCGTAAGTCTAATCAGGGTGAGTGTATTAAATTAAATTGAACAAACATGGTCTTCTGTTAGAACCAATAGTGTTTAAGAATAATTTAATGACCTTCTGTCTAGTATAGGTAATTATAGGCAAACTGTAAAACACACAAATTTCGGATTAAATATTTGTAATGAAAATCCAATAATTGTTTAATTAAGAAAATATATAATTTGACTATTATCGAGTAATTAGAGGCAAACTGTTGAAGAGCTAATGTCCGCTATGTGAAGGTGCTTATGTCCGTCATCTCATAAATATTGAAGGGGATATTGTCCTCATGTGAAGGGGCTAATGTCCGCTATGTGAAGGGGCTTATGTCCGTCATTTCATAAATGATGAAGGGGCTAATGTCCGTCATCTCATAAAAGATGAAGGGGGTATTGTCCGCTATGTGAATGTGCTTAAGTCTGTTATCTCATAAATGATGAAGGGGCTAATGTCCTCTATGTGAACTACCGACTGAACTACCGGGGCCCGAAATGATTTTGATACGTAAATGAATACGTTTTGGAAAACAGATACAATGCTCGTTTTAAAGAATTTCTTCTTTTTTCCGTTCGTTTTAAAGGATTTCTTCTTTCCTCAGTGTTTTCAAAAGTCATCGGCAAAGTCCTTTGGACGGGGAAATAGTTTACGTCTAAATGTGTCTGATAAAATAGTTAACAAAGTAGATTCACATCACACAGCACAGATCTAAAATTTGATCTGAATCTGGTCTGGTCACAAATGCCTGATTATATCTCTGTCTCTCTGTATACCTGTAGAGCAAAGGCATATTTTTTAACAAGGTCCGATAGAAGCAATCCATTTTCTATAGTCGACTGTTAAAGCGTTCTGGACTATGGCTCTTTCTCAACAATCCAAATAACCGAGAAACCTATATTCAATTAAAGTTCATGCTTAAAACCCCCAAAATAGCCAAAAAAAAAATCACAAGTTTTTAACTTTGACGTCAAATCAAGGGTCATCCTTATCCCGTTGTGTATTTTACTTTAGGCCCATTTGATAGTGTACACTATATCGTGTACAAGCATCTGACTGATAGTGTACACTATATCGTGTACAAGCATCTGACTGATAGTGTACACTATATCGTGTACACACATCTGACTGATAGTGTACACTATATCGTGTACACTATATCGTGTACACTATATCGTGTACAAGCATCTGACTGATAGTGTACACTATATCGTGTACAAGCACCTGACTGATAGTGTACACGATATCGTGTACAAGCACCTAACTGATAGTGTACACTATATCGTGTACAAGTATCTGACTGATAGTGTACACTATATCGTGTACACGCATCTGACTGATAGTGTACACTATATCGTGTACAAGCATCTGACAGGTGCAGATAAATTCAAGAGACAGAGTTAGATACATTAAGTCTGGGTTCTATACCCTAGCTCTTTCCGAAAAGACCCATTGTTTTTTCATTATATAGCTGCAGATACACGTGAGGCACTTTTTCCTGAAAAGGATCAGTACTTGACCTCTATTTGAGTGGGAGATATTTAACAAACCTAACAAAAATAAACATTTTATCATAATCAAAATTATTTTTTAATGTCTTTGGTAGACGTGGCTCAATAAAATAAATTTTTATTTTGATATATATATACAGGGTCTTTCAAATACTATTTGAAAGACCCTGATATATATTAATTCATTTTAAATGATTTCTTTGTAGTGTTTTTCTCTTTCCCGACTAAGTACTAAGTACCAAGAGAAAATACGAAAATACCCTTATGGCGAGTGACAATAAATACACTTTTGACTAACCGATTAATCGAATAACCGTTGACATCCCTAAAATAAAGCAGTGTTGTTTCTCCGTTTAAGCTTCAAATATACTGTACAGCGTGAATCAAATATGATATGCAAGAGATGACGTATTGTTGTTATTTTATTTTGTTTTATGGTTTATTTGGGTTTTATTGTTGAATATCTGAGCATATGACGGATGTGAAGGTAATGATGAGACTGCACAAACGCATAGTCTCATCTTAACCACCACTATTCGAATATGTAACAAGATACAACAGAACTTATGTAATTCAAACGCTCACACCATTCCCTCCCAATGTGGCGGA